>JAZHYW010010963.1:0-21721 GCA_037355805.1 Ixodes ricinus | reverse complement strand
GTCCGAAACGTTCTTTGGGCAGCCTTCAGCATCGGATAGGGGAAGAATCACCGGATATCAGCATTTTACTCCCAGTGATCAACCTCTCCGATCTGGCGTGTGTGGGGATTGGAAGAACGGACCCCGGACAGGTAGAGCTCTACGACTGCCCAGATAATTTCGACAGCAACCGCAACTGCTTTCGCGCAGGAAGTAAGTGGCAAGTGAGTAAGCAAGTGGGCATAGTAATATTTGTATTCTCAGCAATATTGTGCTAAAGGGCACCAGACAAAAAGCTTCCATGAGGTAGCTTGTCCGGGTCTGGTGCCCCTGCACTTCCACATGGCATGGTTAAAACAACTACTACAGTACACACTTGTCTAAATGAAACAAACGCGTACTAACTTACAGGGCATGGTAAAACGGCAAACATCGCGAAGCACCTGTGAAGCTTCGCGATGCTGAGAAAAACATTAGAGAGATACTCGTTTGAGACTCGGAGATGGTTTTCATCATTTTGTTTGCCTCTGACGGAGTCGGCATCAAGCTCATTAATGCCGCGCTTCCGCTTCGTCAGGGTGGCGGCGAGTAAGGGGAAGGAGTCCAGCGAACACGCTATAAACGAGCATCTCACGCTCGATCTGCTCAACCCATCACTCCAATAAGCCATCTTGGTCACCGGAGGATGAGAAGAGAAAGATGGAAAAAGGGTTTGTCTACCTGCAGCAAAACCGGTGAAACTCTAAGCGAAACCGGAAACTCGCCTCCCATTTGACTTCACAGCTACCTGACAGCCACACTACCCGGAAGGCGGTGTACGATTTAAAAGTGGCCGGGGTGGGCTGCCTGCGCCACATAATTCAATCTACTTTTATTTTGTAATAAAAAAAACCATAGCACGCATAAAAAAGCGATTTTTTAAAATATTTGACGAGGTGGTAGGGACTAGGTCCCATACCTATCGACGAAAAGTTCGAAAATTGTTACACACCCCTTTAATTTTGCGGTGAAGGTTTTCGCTCACCATGCACCGGAATTGTGGCACTCTAAATGCAAAACAGGCAATGTTTAAAAGCAAATAAACGATTACAAAATCGGTCCTAGGTGATGCCCTTGAAGATTCGATGGCATTTCTTCTCGGCTTTAGTCTCTAGGGTAATCGTCGCTCTTCGGAAGCTCAGCCCACGCGTGTAGATAATCTAGACTTGAAGGTGACTGGGATGCTTTCGGCAGAGGCGACCAACGTAGAGTTCACCACGTTGAGCTCGGTGCGGTGTTTAAAACTGAAAACGCTGTCCGAGGGCCCCTATGGTCGTTGAATGCCCTAGGAACAGGCACCGTACAGCTATATTCCTTATGCTGTTAATCAAGGAAGCACGTAGGATCTGCGTGTGCTGGAGTGACGTAAATCTAATTATAATTTTTTGTATGTATTTCTGTAAATGATGCACGTTCAAGGTGCTCCATTTTCTTTTTATTTTCTTTTTTGATGCGCTCGAACAGTAGTGATACTTGGAATAAAGCTTTTAGAGAGGTTAAGATTTAAAGTTTTTTCTTTATCGAGTGGACACTTTAGTGGTTTATACAGCAGACACACATACTTTCGTTTCAACAATATCGCATGCATTAATTTCGTTTTTTTTTTAAGGTTTGGCGCGTGGTAGGCAGGCATGAAGCATTTAAATATGTCTATTGACGCACTCGTTTCACTTCAAAAGCTATGGAATCAATGTCCCGAAGTGAGGAGAGGAGGAGACGAGAGGGGACGTCATAACGCCGAGCTCTGGTTGGAATCATTAGAGGGTAGACCTAGAACTAGTTGTTTTCGTCTCCACTGCACTCGTCGAACGTGTTCGAATGCGAGATCCAAACTCCAGACGCCGGCGCTCCGCGTCTTGAGGCATTCGACGAGTGCAGTGGAGACAGAAGGCAGCTGGCTTCAGGTCTACCCCTAATCGTCCCAATCAGAGCTCGGCATTCTGATGTCCGCTCGCACTCTCGTCTCCTCCTCTCTCTACTCTGTCGGCGATCAAGCTTTCATATATGAGGGACAGACCGAGCCAGAATTGAAGGCACCGATTTGTTAGGGACATTAATTCTCCAAAATGAATTTCTCGTTGCAAACTAAATTCAAAACTCCAGACATTGACGCTTCAGAAACGCGGGGCTTGACGAGTTCCCACCATCTTATCATCTCTCCACAGCCAATCAGACTTCGGCACTGGCCGATAATCACGCCAGAAAACAAAACAGGAATCACTGAGTGTTAACATAACAAACCACATCCGGCGTGTCTTAACATCTCCAGTGCCTATAGCAATGCACGAAATGCCGTCTTTGAGTTCTCTCTCGTGCAGAACACGGAGGCCGCCTATGACGTAGAACGATACAGGGATTCGAGGCGTATGGCGTCGATCGGAATGCTATGAGTTTACACAAGGCAAGTTGTGCAGGGGCGATCGACACGGCGTTCGATCTGCCCATGGGTCCCTGCGGACATGCGTTCTTTGTATGCCAATAACCTTGTCAACGTCCGTCATTCACTCATATATCCTTCTAACGTTCGCCTCGATGGGCCTTCTTCGTGTTCTGCATAAAAGTAAACTCACAATCTATTTTGTTTCAGAGTATAATGTGAATTGTATGTTTAACGCTTCTGTTCCGTGTGAGTTTAATTGTGGCCAACCATAGATAGATTTTATAGTCTTTAATTAAGAAACACAGGGCGTGTGTTCTTATGTCGCCGCTTGATGCTTCGCAGGAAAGACGCAATATCGTTAAACGGGAAACTACAATACAGGCGATCGGGACTCGCCGTGTTTTTTTTTTTTTCTAAAGCTGGGTAGAGGTCTTTAAAAGTAATGTCCGAAAAAGCTTATTTCGGTCTTTTTATGGTCCTGAAGTGTTAGCCGGTTTCTGCCTTTTTAATGGACTCATATTTTGAAATTGGAAAGCACCATGATTTATCTATAAGAAGGTAAACAAGATGTAAGCACTGACGCTGATTTCTCACTTTCTAGGTATCGATGTGGGTTGCCCGCATGATCCCCAGGGATGCCGTTATTCGTGCTCCACAAACCTAATCAACAAACGCTTCAGATGCGGCGGTTACAAGAACAAATTCTGTAGATGCTTTCATTAATGATATCTCATCAACAATTGACGGGCAATGTGCAAAAGTATTACAACGTCAAGAGTGCATTTCCCATAGAGGAGGGGACCCCACCTCATTCCTGCAGTGCTGGTCGAAATTTAACATTTTATTCAGCTTGTCGGGACTGATTACCTAAAACATTACGTCGACAAAAATAAAGTAGCGCAACTACAATTTCTACCTACGCGGTCCAGAATACAAAAACCGGTACGAGTCAACTTCGTACCATTATTGCATGTAGCCTCTCAATGTCTTCATGCAGGCGTGGCTTTTACTAAAGAAGAAAATGAATAAAACGTGCAATTCCTCACGAAATCAGTTTCTTGCGATTATTTGTTTAAAGCGGGTTAAACATTTACAAAAGACACGCGCAATACTCATGATCTCTGAAGGTTGCGCCAACTAGAAGCTCTTTAGTGGAATTAGTCTATGGGCGTCCAGTAATAACCAGGAAACCCCATCACTCGTTGAATGACAAAGCCGTTTCACGCCATGTTTTGGCACTTTTGAGGCGGAGACCCGCCCACCACCCCATGGTTTCACCAGTGTGATGGGAGCATCTGGCCACTCAGTTGTTCGTTCGTTGGAAGTTAAGGCCATATGTCGGCATTGATTGTCACTATTGGAGTGGTTGCTATATTCCCGTCACGTGGCACGGCGTTTATCTTGGAACTTCCGCGCTAGAGGCCCATACCCAGTACGACAGAACCTGAGAATATCTGGAATTGTCACCCAAAAGCAAAGTTTCCAGTTCGGACATTTTTAATTTTCGAATCCCTCCAAAGTACAAATACGCGAAGTAGGCAGCTTCTAGGTTTTAGAAAGTTCGTGTTTGGCGGTTTCCGATGCCATCAAAGTTCAAGTGACAAACATTTGTAAAATACGAAGATTGCTCTTGTTAAAGGTTCGCGAAGCTGAAAGTTCGTTCTAGAACTCTCAGCGCTCACTCCTGAAAAATTGCGAACTGAATTCATCCGATTTACGGAGAATGTTTACACCTGTCCCTGCTACACAATTTTTTTTTGCCGGTAAATTTTGTCACAGGGTTAACACCAGCTGCCCTTGAGCGTCATCAACATTATAATCATCATCATAATCATTGTTATGGCGAGCAGTATCTTTTACTTGTGTTGCGCGTGATAATTATAGTCATTTTTGAAAAATGAGATTCGCCCTGTATGTCATTTTTGGCTGTCACAAGTAAAAGGTTAATGACATTCTAACCGAAAGTGACATTCCCCACCCAATGAGTTCAGGAAAACGAATTCGCGGTTGCTCTCGGAATAAAATAGCAATCTCGTCGATAGTCACGCAACGAAGATCAGCAAAGTAAAAATTTTATAAGAAACATGGGGAGCAAACTCTTGGTGCGTGTATGTGCTGCTTCTAGATTAGTTATTTTTGTTTTTTGGGCATTGAAAGATATTATATCGTTAAATGATTTAAAAGTCTGCTATACTGTACCCTAGCTAATGCAAAAAGTGGAGACATCCTTTTTTCTATCAGCCTTCGATTGTAATTTGGTATTAGGAGCCTTCCGTTTCGGTGCAATTTTGCTTCGAATTTGTCAACAACTGGCGTCAAATTCAGTAACAAAATCGAATAATACCGTTGAAAGTAAAAACAACAGGCCCATTCTTGAGTATTCTGATAAACCAGGGGACCACTATAAGCTGTGCCGGGGGTGCATTCTGTGTGCGTTAGGATTTTTTACGCTGTGTATATTTATATTACTTTTATTTATTTCTTTGTTTCAAAACCCCCAAGGTAAGTACATTAAAGTTGAAGGAGAGCTGTAAAATATTAACCTTAAAGTGCATGTATTAATAATAGCATGTTTAAACAAAACAATATCAGTGATGTTAGCATGGAGGTGCGAAGGTAGTTCCAGTCTATCGATGTTTGAGGCATAAAATAATCTTGAAATACTGAAGACCTACAATTTGGAATACCAATTTCGTGGCTATGATCTATGCCAGCTGGTATATATATACGGTGGAGTAATTAGTTTATCACGAACGGTAATATTTTGATGATATATTTTATGAAAAAGACACAAACGAGTGATTTTTCGGCGGTGAATTAGTAACGGCAGACCTAAAGTGCTTTTCATGGCAGAAACGCTGGCTGTGCGATGATAGTCGATACGAAACAAGCTGAGTGGTTTATAATGGATTCAAAAGGAACCATTAGTGACGAATGAGAGAGGTCCCACACAGCAGCAGCATATTCTAATTTTGGACGGATTAGGGCTTCGTACACTTTTACTGAAAACAGGGTCAGAAACAAATTTATTTTTAAATATCCTAGCATACGGTTAGCACTGTTGGATATGTATTCAATATGGATCTTCCAAGGAAGGTTACACGTCATATGAACACCGAGATATTTGTAAACAGACTTTGAAGCGAGAGGATTACTGTCAAGATGATAGTATGAGACACCGGTTGAGAGCGTGACACTTTCAGCGATTTATATTTGTCAGTGTTTAGTTTCGTTAACCACTGGTTATATATGATTAAGGTCATATTAAGTGATATATGATTAAGGTCAGATTCTAGCAGAATAGTGTCAGATATGTCGATCGTAACCCGGTATATTACGTAATCGTCAGCGGAGAGGCAAATATAAGAAGACAGGTTCTGCACCAAGTTATTAACGTAAATATGAAAGAGGAGCGTCCAAGCACTAAGCCTTTTGGGACTCGCGAGGTGACTGGAACAATACAAATATTTAAATTATTAGCAGTAACAAATTGTTGTCGGTTAGTTAAAAAGGCATGAATCCAATTTATAATACAGGAATTAATGCTAAGTGATTGTAATTTATAAAGAAGGAATTTATGGAAAACTTTGTCAAAGGCTTTTGGGAAATCCGAAGGTACAAAATCAGTTTCATAATTATTATCAAGAAAATGATGGAGATCATGCGTGAAGGGTGGTAACTGCGTCTCACATAAAAAAAGGATTTAAAGCAACGTTGAGAACTTGTGAAGTCATTAGGTTCAAGATAATTTACCAACTGCGAATAAATGAAGTGCTCTAATATTTTACATGGCACACTTGTTAAAGGTGTTGGCCGATATTTGGATGCGTTTTGTTTTTGCCAGATTTGGGTGAAGTGACCATCTTCCCAACCACCCAATCACTTGGGACTACGCCATGGATAAAAGACTACATATAGAGTTTTGAGAGACATTATTGAACAATACATATTACAATTTTTAAGAACTTGCTGCGTTCTATCCGGCCGCGGGATGAAAGCTTCAAATTTTTTAATAATGCCAGCCATACCAATTGCGTCAACTGTTACTGGGTTCATAGACAAAAAGCAGGAAACGACAATAACGGTACTTGGTTAACATTAGAGGTTTTAAAGGACATAATAAAAACATAGTTTAATACACTTTCACTTTCAGTTACTGGCATACCTATGCCATCAGATGACTGAAGACAAATGTTAGACTGATATTTGAAATTAACAACATTCTAAAATTGTATAGGATTAGTTGCTAACACGATATTTAGTGTACGATTATAAAAATGTGTCGTAGTTTCCGTAAGACCTCCTGTGTGTTTTAGATCTGCAGTTTGGTACGCTGCCCATCGTGCATCAGTGGATGATCGTTGGGCAGCTGCGAAGATTACTTTTTTCTTTTAATTTGCAGACGCCTGAGATTAGCGTTAAACAAAAAGTGAGCTTGTGTTGCATCGTTGCTTCCTCGATGTAATGTACTCTTTCAATTAATATTGCCGCGTGCGTTGCCGAGCGAGCGCGTGGCCGATGGAGTCCACTTCCGGCTGCCAAGCAGAGCGGACGTGCGATAGATCGCTCGTCAGGAGCGGCGATAACATCCGGCCTTGGCCGGGGTGATTCGGATAAGGGCAATGCCGCCCGGGATGACTCTGTTGTTTTGGCGACGCTGCCAACTGGAGAAATAATGAAGAACAGCGTAGAGCTGCATTGTGCCGCCGGTGTAAGACCTTGCAGGGCAGAAGATTTTGTGCCTCCTTCAAACCAGGTTGGGTGTGCTGCAAGACTTGGCCGGTCTGGGGTGTACCAGATGGGTCATGTCTCGCTGGTCAAGATGAAGAACTCGGAGAACAAGAGGAAGCTGTTTCATGCCGGTGAACTTCATGTCAAGGGTCGGCGCTGCCTAGTGATCGACCCATACCGGCGGGATATCAAAGTGAAACTTCACTTGGTTACCTTCGAAGTGCCCGTCGACACCGTCCGTCGCGCCTTCAAGCCATACGACAAGGCGAAGGACGTCGTCTGGGAGGTTTGGAAGCTGGACGGGGTCGTCGGCGTTGAATCTACGACGCTGACTGTCGCCTTGACCCTCCGCCAAGATGTATCGCTGGAAAAGTTGCCTCACCAGCTCCGTTTCTTTGGCGGCTCGGTTCTGGTGGTGGTCCTCGGGCGCTCGCCCATCTGCCTCCGTTGTCGCCGCACGGGTCACTTTCGGAGCGACTGTAGGGTGCCCTGGTGCTCTGAGTGCCAAGGTTTCGGGTACGAAAAAATGGACTGTGTCAAGACGTACGTTCGCGTCACTGGCAGCGACAACGGGCCGGAAACGTCCGAGTTGATAATGGACGAAGAAGAGACGGAGCGAGCCGGAGCACCGGTAACACCGCCAGTGCGGCTAGAGCCCATCCAGGCAGCTATCGACAACAGGATATTAAAGGGTAACTGCGAAAGGAAAAAAAGTTTTTTTTTTTAAACAGCCGAATTGGGACAAGCATGTCAAAAAACAATTTTTCCGCGAGAAAAAAAATTTTTTTAGAGCAATATTTTTTTTGTGAGACTGATTTTAGTTTGCGGCAATTTCGTCCGTTTTAAATCGCGCGCCACGAAGTTGTGATTATGTTACGTCAATCGCAATAGGTTCTCATTGGCTAAGAGTTTGATTGACAGCTTAGATCTTGGTTGTTAAACCTTTGTTATATGTTGCAATTTCCTTTTGAGTGGCATATTTTGACGATTAAAGAATAACCCATGTGATGAGAGTTATTATTCTTTACAAAAGGTTTCCAAGACGGGCACTTCTGTTTCGATTCATCCCAAAACAAACAAAAGCTTCGCCATTCTTTGATGGCCGCCGAAGTCTCTGCTCCCGCCCGTCTCGCCTGCCTCGAATAATCGTTTCGCCGAAGTGATCAGTGTTTCGTGCTGACCAAGGTGCCATGAGTGAGACTTCTTGAAGTGATGTAGTGTGTGTTTAGCAGCTGTCCGGCAATGCCAAACGAGAATGCAGGTTGCATCAGCTATGCATAAATATACTTCGAACAACATCTACCCTATAGGGTGTATTCACGCAAGGCTAGCGAGCAGTGCACTTTGGGTACATCACTATATTTGTGTTCGTGATAGCAGACAGCGGCGCGCACACAGCCTCATGGGCCACAGTATGCAGCGAATCTTTCTCCGGTTCAGGTGACACCATGCGCGAAAATGGTGTTGTTCTTGTGCGACAGTCTGCTGTTGCACAAGGACAAAAGGATGAACTGGGGAAAAAAAGCCGAGGACAGCAGGCGTTGCACATTGCCAGTTTTTGCAAATCCCGAGAGTCCGAACACACATGCAAAATAGCTCGGTTTGCTCTCCTTGAAACAAGAATGACTCGCTTTCATCAACGGGCAAAGCCCGAACAAAAATCATGAGAAGTGGAGAGTATCTGAGCATGTTAGTGAAGTTGGTCAGTGCACGTCTGTTTGTGTGGGGCTTGTGACTTTCCACGTGGCACCACCTTGGGGCGCGGGAAGGTGGCGTCGTAAAGTCGGGGCGACGTCTCCTCATAGAATCGATTCGCCCAACCAGGGGGCGCTTCGAAATTGCGATGGTAGCGCCACCGCAGTATAACACATGGTCGTGTCGCATCGGTCGCGTTCGTAGCGTTGCATTGGCGTCGCAGGTGTTTCGAGCGTACGGTGACGATTTAGATAAGGATAGAAAGCGTGCGAGGATTATTTCTCATGGTAAGTCAAGAAACGATAGAGAAGCTTCAACAACACGCATCTTCCGCCGAGAAAGCGGTTGATTTCCCCGCCAACGAGTCGGGTCCGCCTCGCAAGTACGGCCGTGCGGCGTCTTCGAGATAACTTTACAGGTGAGCGTCACTTGTTTAAATTTTGCGCTGTAATAACGTTGTGCCTTCTCCTCTTAAAAGACAGATTACTATTCACAATGAACCACTGTTCTCGTGAGTCCTGTTAGACGACGTCGGGATACTATTTTTCGGTCGCTAAACCACCGGCAGACTACGTTCTCGCACTAGAGGCTACGAGTGGGATAGCTTTTCGGGCTCGTCCACGTCGAAGAAATATTAACGTGTCGCGGATCGTGCGAGCATAGGGTGATAATTCCGGGAAGAGATAAGTCCCCCGCGTACAGTTGAGACTACAGGTCCTCGCTGGGCTGGAGTCGCGGACCGGTGCGAGAATCAATAATGTGCCGCGAGATTCTGTCAGAAAGAGGGGCAAAACAGTTGAAAACGAAAAGAGGCTACGCCTAGACTAAATCTCCTGCATAAATGTCTCCTATGCAGATGACTGCACATAATTTGTCGAATTTTCATGACACTGTTCAGTTGGATGGATTTATAAAAACTTCATTTCTCTTTCAGGCTCAAGGTGTCCAATCCACATGCAAGATTTTCAAATATTGAATGGGGGCTTGATTCATACTTTCCTGTGTGGGACATTTTAGGAGGAAAATGTTGTGTAGCAAAGAAAACACCACTGACACATGATAGGTTGCCATTATTAGAACAATTTTTTATTTTCTGGAAAAATAATCCATGCCTGTCAGTGTTTAATTGCTGCTTCACTGAATAAAGTTTGTTTCGTTGCATGTTTTCAAGCGTTTCCAGGAATGTACCGTATTTTCCGGGCTATACTTTTAAAAGTTGAATTTTGAAGCTGTGCGGACTATGCGAGGATTTTTTTTTCAGTATTGTTGATTATGACGTGACGGATTTTGTGAATGAAAGAGTAAGTTAATGATGATTTATGTCACATTATAGGCTTTTTTGTGAGCTAAGAAAGCAGACATTTCTCAAGGTGTGCCATCTATGAGAAGATATTCTTGACGACTAATCACCAGGTGCGGACTATGCACCGTGTGTGTACAATCTAAGCAAAATCTTTTATTTTTTATCCCTAATTTGCCCCTGCGGACTATAGTCTAAAAAATATGGTACAGCAGCATAATGCAACGCGTTCAGAAATGTTTTGTTGACAGGGAAAAAGATTTTTATTGAGTTTCATCACAACCAAGAGTAGGTAAACACACAACCTTGTGACAATATAAAAATTCTTCTCATGTTCTTAGCACGGTGACATTGGCGCAGACTCAAAGTATGGCTGGCAGGACACTTGCAGATGATATACACATCTCGAGAAGTAAGGACTGTCAAAGAAATTGTAGGGGTGGAGAACCCCGACTATTTGAGGGATCTTGCACGGTAGATCAGCTGTTCATGATATTCCAAATTTCACGAAAGATGTCTCCCAGTTCATGAGAAAGCAGTCATCACCTAAGCTTATCTATCTTTAGCCAAGCTATACTGAATCTTGGGGTACAGACTAAACCAAAACATGTAACTCGAAGACAGAAGAGACTACAGAAGTTGCCAATCAACTAACGATACTTTTAACTGGCTAAGAACCGGGCTGGGCACATATAGAGAATGCAAAATAGATGAGGAAAGGTAACCTGTATATTCGAGCGAGGGAGTGAAAATTGAAATTCACTAAGAATCTTTCATGAGCAATTACAGGGTTGGTAGGTTCCCTGCAATTAGTCCTTATTCAACACCTCAGCTGGCATCTCGTCTAGTAACTTGTTGCAGGATGAGCCTCAGTGTTGTCCTTGCAGGTGTTCACGAAGTGCACGTTGCAGATCCTCGCTGATGTTGACGGAATCAAAACTGAACCGCCCCCACTGAAAAATAAATCAATATTATAAGATCTCCGGTGTGATCAGCGGAAAATCGACACGAAATAATAATAACTTATTATCTCTAACAAGTAAAAACATAATCAGGCTTTTTTTTATTTTAAAGGGGGGGGGGGCTGGTTGAGGCGGTTTGGATGTGCATTCCTTGTGTGTGTTGTTTGGGAGGGGGGATGCCTGTGCCTATTATAGGGTCGTACATGATGGCTATAAACAGCTCAAAAACCGGGAACAGCGATTAAGAAACACACACGGCAGGAGAAAGCTGCACTCGCAACCCGCAAAGCCCCTCCCGGCCGACCTCCAGCACGTCTTCGTTGCCTTTCGCTGCGATTTGGCTGCACGTTCACGCTCGAGGCTCGCGAGACGGAAGGCCTATCGAAGGTTGGAAGCTAGTGCTGGAGGAACTGAAGCTCCTCCCTGTCCTTCTCATCCTGTCACTGATTCTAGTTGAAATATTCGTGCCAAAGGGATCCAACATCGCGATCGAGGCCCCGTCAAACACCTCGGGGAAGGGACAGACGCGCACGTAAATCAAATATTCCGTCACGCAGGCACTGCCAACTGACTTTCCCGCGTTCGGTAGTCACGCTGTTCTTGTTCTGGCACCACTTATATTTCGGTTTTCAGGCGTATTTAGCAAAACTGGTCTTCCAACGAACGAGAAACTTACTTTTGTCGGAGTACTGCCGTGGTTCGGCCTTGGCGCCGTCCGAGTCACAACCAGTTCGAGTCTCGTACGGCTTTTCAGGGGAGCGGTTGAACTTTAAGGACTGACTACAACAATATCGGAGGTTGTTACTGCAATCAACAACGACATATTTGTGCCAGCCGGGCTTTCATATCTTCTTTATCGCAATTTAAACTATCGACTAGCGTACCCGACAGCCTACGGCGGAGAAGCGAGGCGAAAAACAACGAGCCACTCGGATTGGGGCGTCCCGCCAGGGGCTGGAATGGCGCTGTAGTCAGCGGCGAAACTTGAGCGCTTCGGTCCTATACAGGCGGCTTTGGATGGGGAGACGCAGCGCGGGTTCCAAGGAAGCAAGAATCGAGTAATCAGTGAGGGGGACTGCCAACACTTGCAGTGTTGCAGTGTGTTTTAATGCGAAAACATTCTTTAGCTACTTCACCCGGATTTCGCTATACGATATCTGGCCTCGTAACAAAAGAAGATAAATCTGTGTCGCGTGTATGTGAAGCAGCAGTACGCACTCCTTCACATAAGCACCCTATTCGGAGGTGGCAGAGAATGAATGCGCACTCCACCCGATTGGCTGCGGCGCAAGGAGGTAAATCCGCGCCTCACATACATGATGCGGCTTTTGACTTCCGTCGTCCGCCGCCGGCGATCGACCAGACGACCGTAAAGGTTTATTACCATCCAGAAAATGCCTTTGGCTTGGGCAGAAAAACGTAGCTGGGCTGCCAGGCTAGAGGAGCGCTGGGAGCCCAAAGAAGAACTGACGCGGGACGGGGCGCTCCTCATTTAGCTTGCAGACAAGGGAGAGCCGCCCCCGAACTATGGTGCGTTGACTTGGTGAAGAGCGGCGGGTCGAGTGGCCCACAATGGAGCGGCAGTATCTGACGTCAATGATTGTAGTAAACCACTCACAAAATAATGTGTTTACTCAAAATTTGTGTTGTCATTTTCACAGTGAGCTGTGGCGTATGTCTCCCGATGAATGCTATCGCAATTCGACAGCCAATAATAGTGGTTTCTATGATGTAGTTTTTAGCAAAGTGCAGGGGACACTGCGACAATATTGCTAGCGCTGGTGTAATACCTCCAACGGGATACTTGGCATCAACTTTGAAGGGTTCGACCACTGCTGTGGTTTACAGCAGTCGCGGATAGTCCTCGCCGTCGACTGGTTCATATAGGAGCACGTGGACAATGTATAATTTTAACTGATTGGTTTGTTCATCAGTGAGAGAGAGAGAGAGAGTTGGAAATGTCAAATGGGAGAACAGGGGAAGACAATAATGACTTCACCCGAGGCTCTGGGGGGGGGGGGGGTCGTTGAGATGGTCGTCTAAGTTGGGATTTCTGTAACTATGTAAATAAATGTACATAGTCGAACTAAAGCAGCGCAAGTTGGCACATCACTCAGCAACGCGCCCGCCACCAAGCTCCTAACGATCGGGGCTGAACCCTCCTCTACCAACAACTGGAGCAACAACTATGTTCAAGGCACTTCACCTTGGACAAGTGTCGGCACGGTTGGGTTTTTTGTTTGGGTCGGGCCTGTCAAGTGTGCGTGTGTAGCCAAGATGTTTCTTGGCTGCCCAGTCAGGACTGTAGTCATTAAACTAATTTGCTGCAGCATTTGCACAATGCCGAATCAATAAGAAAAACAGCCGAGGAAGAGAATGTGCAAAGCATTAGAATTTTCACAGTTTCAGCTAAAAGCAACGGCAACCTCTGAGATTGCTGCGAGGCAAAGAAATGTGTGCTCATGAACGGTGATTTTTTTCGATGTCGATTTTCCAACGCATTTGCGGTAAGGAACTTCCATTCCAGTCTCTCGACCTTCTGGTTTGTCTCAGTAGAACTTTGGCTTCGAGTAGGCCGAGCCCGCTCTATGACATATTAAATCAAAATAATGTCGTACAAAAGCCAACCGTGCCGACACTTATCCAAGACGAAGAAACTTTAGCACACTCGACTTGCCGAAATCTTCATCAAGGTTTTTCCCGTTGAGGCGCTCGCGAGTCATTCGCGTTGCCTTCTCACGGAGAGCAACAGAACCTTTTCGCACTTGTTTGTCCGGACTCCGGGATTTCCAAAAACCAGGAGTCTGCAACACCTACTGTCCTCGGTTTTCTCTTTCCAAGTGTCACACAGTTTTTATTCGGGACGTCACCTGAAATAGAGAAAGATTTGCGTAGTATGACAATCTTGTTGATTGTGGCCCGCGCAGCTAGCTGTTAATGTGCCGACGTCTCTCATCACGGATACAAATATGGTGATGCACAGTGCGCCGCATATGAAAGACCCACTGGGAGCGCGTGGCCAAGGCGGTGGCTGGCGGGGCGCTGCGAGTGCTCGGGACAATTCCATTCTGCTTCAAGGGGAGGACGCTCACTCGGGGCTCAGCTAAAGCGAAACGTGCTTATCAGTTTGTGCTGAGCCCCGAGTGAGCGTCCTCCCTCGAAGCAGAATGGAATTGCCCAGAGCGCTTGCAGTGCCCCCGCCAGCCACCGCCTCAGCCACGCGCTCCCAGTGGGTCTTTCATATTGCGGCACACTGTACGCAGAGTGCACGGCTCACTAGTCCGTGTTCCACGGAAACTAAGAGAGACTGCCTATTGCTGTTTGGTAAGACCTACACTGGAATACGCATGTATTTTGTGGGATCCGCATCAGAAGTACCTTGCAGATAAGTTAGAAAAACTTTAAAACCGTGCGGCGAGATTCGTAACAGGAAATTATAGTAGAAACAATTGCGTAACAGGGACTAAAAATGTACTTGGTTGGGAAACTTTATTGTCAAGGCGCAAAGATTTTCGATTGAGGTTCTTGCTCGCAATTTTTAATGATATGACTGGTATTGATAAAAGCAACTACATAAAATTACCTAACTACATTTCAAATCGTGTGAATCATACCAGAAAAATAAGGGAAATTTCTTGCAGAACAGATATAAGTTTTCATTTTTTCCACGCACAATCGCTCAATGGAACCTGTTACCAGTTTTTTATTATTTGTGACGACGTGGGACCATTTATCTCAGGAAATGGTCTTGATTTTTAATGTTGTTTATGTCCAATGTTTATGTATTTTCTTTATTGACAGCCCAGGTTGTATATTCAAGAGTTCTGTTTTTATTTTATTGAGCGTATTAATCTATGGGCTGTGCCTGCTATAATGCTGAAGTTTTCGGCACTGCAGGTTTTTTTTTTGTAAATAAAAAACACACTCTATAGTGCCGGAAAGGCATTCACTGCTTCAATTGGGATACACATCTTATTTAAATTAGATGGCGCCCACGAAATTATTATTTATAAACCTCACATCAATCGCAACAAAAAACCATAAAAACTACTGCAGTAGATTAAAACTCTAACCACATAAAGCTTCTTTTTTTTCACACGCTTTTTTTGCGTTGTTAGAGGACACCGACAACAATAATAGGGAGTTGTAGTAGACCGTTTCCGCAGCCCGCTAAGCACCCGGATAGCGCTCCGTAACCCGCCAGAAGAGGCTTGAACTATGCAGACAAGGCTGGCGGCGCGCATGCGCAGCTGCGGCGTTTTCTTTACCGATACTATAGCGGAAAGAGTGAAGCTATACGCACTCCGGAGTGCATTTCGGACGAAGTTGCTATACGCACTCCGCGGAGAGCTCATGTCATTCGGGCCACCCTTTTTGAACGGCGCGTCTATCACTGGGGAGCGTGTTAAGCCAGCCCCCCGCCTAAATTACAAAACTTAACCAGTAAACGCCGCTTCGCGGCGTCCAGCCAGCAACCCAAGCCCCGCTGTCCCCGATCGCACCTCCGGAAAGGGAGTCCCATACCATTTAGTTCTGCGAAGTTTCCGCGACGTCATCATCGCAAAAAAGAAATGTCGTAAATATCGCCAAATGCCTCGACAAAACAAAATGTTCGAGAAATAAAGAAAAAAAAAAGTAGGCCCACCGCGGATCGAACTTGCGTCGACTTGCGTACAAAGCGGACACCTTAAATCGCTTAGAAAACTCGTTGTGATCATTCGTTTTATACGAGTTTAGCGGAGTGCGTATAGCCATTTCGTCCGAAATGCACTCCGGGGTGCGTATAGCTTTACTCTAGCGGAAAAGAAAAACTATACTACAACTCCCTAATAAGACGCGCGGGCCGACAAAGAAACCTGGCCAGGACAGATATCGGTACGCAGCGATGCGTGCCGAAGCGAAGTGACGCTGACGCGGACGAAGCAAGGCGTGAAAAACGAACCGCGTACGATAAAACGTCTGCCAGGTCGACCGCCTCGCGATTAACTCGCAACCCGTCGGGCGGTTTGACGAAAAGCGCGTGGAGAGATGGATCGCCAACGGGAGATAACTGTCAGAATACATTTCTCGAACGCGATTGGGCAAACGCGGGCAAGGAAATTAAGGAGATTCCAGAACGGAAGCTTAGAAGGACGCAGAGACAAAGGGCTTACCTTGGGACAGCAGCACCGAGCACAGAGCCGATTGAGCCGTGCCCACGACCTCCAGGGCTGTTCATTCCTGCTCGCGTGGTGCATCGCCACTTACTAGTCGCTAATTTCATTCTCGGATGCGGCATATCGGGTCAATATGAGTTCTACGTAAAAATAAAAGACCCACGAAACGCAAGAGACTTTCGGTCGAAACGCAGGTTCAGAGGGGATTGGATTGGCTTCTACAAGGCTTTATCAAAATGCATATTAAATGCGGAAATAAAAAGTTACCGTAACATTAGTAGTAAAACAATGGCAAAACAAAACAATAAAAAGTTTCAATGAACTTAAAAACTAAAACAAATTTATTAAAATAAAAGTTTTATATACAATACGAAACTTCGCTTAGCTGCTTGCTCCGCTCCACGAGCGCGGTCAACAAAACCGAAACCTGAAACTTCTCAGAAAGCCGTAAAATACCGCGCGTGCCTTCTATCATTCTGCAATTTGTTGATTTAGTGTTTTTCGATGATGCTCAGCAAGATTCTAATTGAAACCATGCCCTTAAACTCAATATTTAAAACAATTAATTACGCGAAAATAATTAATAACTTAATTATCCCGAACTTTAATAGTTTTTCCTAAATAGGCCCCAGGACCAAAACGACACAAGCCTTTTTGTGTTGCGACCACGGGTTGCGACGCATAGTTTTCGCAATATCGAATTTGTCCACTTTTCATAAAACACCCTGTATAGGAAGCGAGCATGCCGGCCGCGTCGCGCCGGTCGACTATTGTTTGCCGCCACCTAGCGGTAGCCGGCGCAGAATCACCGGGGAGCAATGGTGACGAACAGCGCAGCGCACAGTGTCCCCGTCGTGATCACGACGGTATTTAAGGCAGTAATGAATTCGGGAAGTTTCTTCGGTAGCCGGGGCCGCCGCCACAGAATCATCGGGAAGTAATGGCGACAAACAGCACAGCGGACAGTGTCCCCGTCGGGATTTAAGGCGATTACGAATCCGGAAAACTTCTTCGGTAGCCGGTGCAGAATCATCGGGGGAAGCAATGGCGACGAGCAGCACAACGGACAGTGCTCCCGTGGTGATTACGACGGCGTTTAAAGCGGTTACGAATCCAGAAATCTTCTTCCGTGGTGCCAGTATGACGAAGGGAAAACTCCTTCGTGAATTCGGCCGCGTGTCCGACATGAAGGAGATCCGTTTCGACGGGCAAGTGGATGTCACGGCGCGCCGTACTCCGCAAACAAGATTAAACGCGCCCGCAAAAAAAAAAGAAAACAGAAAAAAAATAAGAGCTTTTTTGGTGGGCGTTGAGTGGACTGCGATAATTATGTATGTGTATTACTTTCTGCATCAGTTTGACAATAACTGGGCAATTGTTGTCGCGCCGTTCCGCGATGGAAACATCCAAGGGTGGGCGACCGCATTCCGCTTCTTGATTCCGATGAAGTATTTACTGCATATTTTAGAGTTTGCCGCAGGTGTTCATGCTGTTCCATCGTCGCTAGAATAGAAAAAAGTTAATTGTATTATTCGTCAGCAGCTTAAAGCGAAACGCGAACTGCAAGGTAAGAAATGCCACTCACCAGCATCGACGCACAAGTCGCACCCAGGTCGCGCGGCAGTCCGTCTCGTACGGCTTCGAAGGGAAGCCGTAGAATTTCGTGCTGTGCGCGCCCTTGTACGTACTCTTGTAGCCGACCACGCAGCAACTGTTGTGCCTTTGTTGGTGCTGAATAGCCATCTCAGAAATTACAGCGCTAACCCGCTACAACGCACAAACAACGCAGCGACTGGCAGAAGCTCCCCGGTGCTACGGACCTGTTTGCCGCTAGGGGCGCCCTGGTCGGGGCTTGAATTAGATCCGCAAGGTTCCTATATACGTGCATATATATACCGGGTGTTTTGCAAAGACTTTCAAAAATCCTAAAAATTGGTGCATTTGAAAAAGAAAGAAACTGTCTTCGGGAACAGACTACCAGCCACGGCGGACGTCAGGAATTGCCAAGAACATACTAATCAGCCAGCTAGTTAATTAAAACTTGTTAATTAACATTTTAGTTAGTTAAAATAGACAAATGGTTCCAATTAGAAAGTTGCTGAGCGTTATCGAAAACCACTAAATCAGCCATTTTCAGAAAGACTTTGAGCGCTTGAGAAAAGTAGTAGCGCACTAAAGTTACCACGCGTGGAGCAGGTACAAGGCTGGGGCTAGATAAGAGGAGGAAAAATCGCGCGGGCGCCTTAAAGCAACCGCTAGCCTTGTACCTGCTCCACGAGTGGTAAATTTAGTCGCTTCCTCCTCTCCCTCGTTCTACCCCCACCTTTCCTGTTTCCTCCTCTCCACGGTGAGGAGGATCTTCTGCCCTGTAGAACCAAAAGTCTGTTCTTCGGCCTTTAAGTTAAACACTCGTCGACAGCGGCGTAGACTTTCCCTTTTCCCGGGGGGGGGGGGGGTGCGCGTTACCTTTTCGCCAGAACTGGAGATTGAGCTAACGAAAGCTCGGTGGGATTTCATTTCCACGTATTTTGTCAATAAAGGCAACGGGGGCGTTATTTTGTTTCCATGTGTCATGATTCTAAGAAATGACATAAAATGAAGTTGAAGGGACAAGAAGGAAGAAGATGATGCCACGTGAGACAACGAGGTCAGAAGAGAAGAGAAGAAAAAGAAGAGGATGGCGAAGCAGGGGTAATCGAAGACTGAGACCGGGAGGAGGCGGCGGATGGGGTCCATGGCTACGCTCCAGGACTCGCCCGACCCTTGCTGTGCACAAGCTGTCGTGGCGAGAGTTCCACACTCCCCGTCAGACGCCTAGGAGACAAGGGCCTTCGCTGCCTTTGGCAAGTGACTTCGGTTCGTCGACGCAACGAAACCAAACTGTAAGACCTGCTCCGAACAGCTTCGTTTCTTGGAACTCTAGATGCGCATAAGCCTGTGTGTATGATTTCCCCTTTAACTGTGTACATACTCCTTTGCTTTCCGTGATATCTTCGTCTTCCTTTTGTAAATATAATGGGTTGTAAATTATTCGTTTTCGGCCTCGCCTCTATCGCATTCGCAACATCTCCGGCCGAACCGTGACAATGGCGAGCCTGCCAGGATACTTCTAACATCCTGATATTAATGAAGTCCGAGATGCGCGAATGTTGATAGAGATATGCCGATACACAGAGGTGTAATTTAGAGCAAGTCATTACTAGGTAAAACATGTCCCGGTAGTGAGTACCCAGTCTCATTATTTCTTGGCCATGGAAGTTCCTTCGAAATAACGCTCGTAGTGCAAGGTGATAAGATGGATCTGTGTAAGGTGCAAGAGATTGGAAACGCTGTAGGACTAGAAGGGATCGCACTGAAAGAATGGTTGAACGGTTTGCTCGAGGCTGAAAAGGCTGACCTGAGAGAAGAGCAAAAGTGGCAAGAGTTGCTACGAAAAGAGGGCGAGCGGGGACGTTTTGCCTCTGGAAAGGAACAACAGTGGAGAGAAGAAAGCGCCACGGAAATGGCACGCATAAAGGCGGAATGCAACCACCTAGAGGAAATGATAGCGCTGCTGGAAGCTGCAGAGGAGGCACAAAATGGTGCAGAGATGTGGACAGTACGAGGCCTCATTGCAGAGAGAAGGTCCACAAAGGAGGAAAGCTACGGAGCTTCCGGGAAATTCTGACGGGGCTTGTCCGCCTGTCAGAGAAAACGACAAGATGAAAAGTAAGGGAGGGTCCTCCGGAGACTCGGAGCCCCATTTAAGAGCTGGTGCAGAAGCTGAAGCTTCAGCCCTTGCAAGCGGAGAAGATGCTGAGGTGACGATGCGGCCCATGGTCGTACTGAAGAAGGCCCAGCAAAGCACAGGGAGTGCTAAAGTACGGAGGGCTGCTTCTGCTGGTCAGAAGGTAAAGAGCAGAAAACATCTGGCATGTGTGGTTCACCGGAGTACTCAGTGGAAACGCCGGTTGAACGCTCAAAAGTCGCTGCTAGGGCAGTGCAACGGTAAGCTCAGAAGGCAACGAATTGGTGCGCAAGTGAAGGGTCACAGTGTCCGCAAGGGAGTAAGAATGCCAAACAAGAAGCCAAGCGCGCGCTCTGCCGACGTTGGAATTGCGATCTACCCTATCGCGATTGACCGCGCTAAGTCAAGCTGTTACCCTGAGGTGCTATCGAGCGTTTTGGTGAACTGGGACGGCCAGAAGGCCAAGACTGGGAGGGTAGCTGAGCACTATGATTTGATTCCATTCCTGGCTGAAACGATTAGACTGGGTCTTTTTCTCTTTTGCAAACGTCAATGCTGATATTTCTAAGTATATCTGTTTGGTATCTCAAGATTCTGTTTGTCAATTTTGTATAGCCTTCGTCACGAAGAGGGTGGTTTTTGTATTCGTAGCTTGTACTACAAAAGCGAAGTATGAAAGGAGGTTGAACATTGGAAGGCAATTGCTTTGTGGTATTTTTCGGCACGTGATAGCCTTTGATTTTCGGAAAGGTGCTCCTTTATTCGGTGATTTTTGTTCTGTACGGAATTATTCAGTTTTGAGATGATCGTAGCTCTCAGTGATTGTGCTTTGAAGTTTAGAAAAGTTTTGTGTATTCAATTATGCTCGCTTTTCAAAGTGTTCCAAAATCTGGGAGGAGTGCGTATGTTGCCGAATAAGATAAGAATGAGAATAAAGTAAATGTTTTTGGAAAAAAGAGGGGCTAAATACTTGAGGATGTTTAGAAATGTCGGAACTTGGATATTTCGCGTCACTTGATTGTGCTTTCATTTTTCACGGTGTGTCTCCTGAACGATTGTGATTAGACGCAGTAATTTGTGGGTGGACAACTCTTCAAGAAACCTGTGTTGTGAAAGTGTAGCTGTGGAGGATAGCCATTGTGCTTGGTGGTCGACGACCGCAAGACAGCACCTTCTGTAGATGAAGATCTCAAGAAAGAACTTCATGTTATGAAATTCTCGTTTGCGGGGGGTAATGTCATGATTCTAAGAAATGACATAAAATGAAGTTGAAGGGACAAGAAGGAAGAAGATGATGCCACGTGAGACAACGAGGTCAGAAGAGAAGAGAAGAAAAAGAAGAGGATGGCGAAGCAGGGGTAATCGAAGACTGAGACCGGGAGGAGGCGGCGGATGGGGTCCATGGCTACGCTCCAGGACTCGCCCGACCCTTGCTGTGCACAAGCTGTCGTGGCGAGAGTTCCACACTCCCCGTCAGACGCCTAGGAGACAAGGGCCTTCGCTGCCTTTGGCAAGTGACTTCGGTTCGTCGACGCAACGAAACCAAACTGTAAGACCTGCTCCGAACAGCTTCGTTTCTTGGAACTCTAGATGCGCATAAGCCTGTGTGTATGATTTCCCCTTTTACTGTGTACATACTCCTTTGCTTTCCGTGATATCTTCGTCTTCCTTTTGTAAATATAATGGGTTGTAAATTATTCGTTTTCGGCCTCGCCTCTATCGCATTCGCAACATCTCCGGCCGAACCGTGAC
>JAZHYW010010962.1:0-16852 GCA_037355805.1 Ixodes ricinus | reverse complement strand
GCCACTCATTGTCGGAACCTCGCGCTGCAATACTGCAATGCTCTTGACTCGGTCCGAGAGGTTTGGGCTAGAAAGTTTATACCTTCCTGTCTGTTGTGCGCTATTGGCCTTGCCGCTGTGTTGCAGCTCATTATTATTGTTTCATGAAGGGCGCAGACGAAAAGCATCCGCGAGCGTAGTTCAGATATGTCTGCAACTCGCGTTCGTCTGTGGAAGCCAGGGCTGTCTGTAGTTGCATGCATGCCTGCTCTCTAGCTTCAACGGAGTCGCATACGTTTTGTGAAGTAAAGTGTATACGGTCGTCCCGAAAGGTTCAGACATCGAGGGCGTTTTTCTCAACGTAGTGTCATAGAGTTACCGTCCGACGGCACTCTACTCACGCGTTCAAGTGCCGTGCGAAAGTCTCGTATACAAAGAGGTCTCAAAACATGAGGAAGCGGTCCTGGGTTCAATCCCCCGTGCTGGGTTACTTTTTTTTATTTCTTGAACATTTGTTTTGGCCTTGGCTTGTAGAACCGTTTCATAGCCATCCAAGATGGCCAACTCGGAGTGGAATCTTTTATATAAATGCTGCCCTTGATGATAAAATTCTTTTGGCAGTGGCAGTCAGACGTCATCTGATGGAGCATCAGGGCACGTTCCACCAGGGCCGCTGACTGGCAGTCAGTGACTCAGTGACTCCAGTGAATCATCATCATCATGTGTATGGTGGGTTATATGAGGCCGACAGGCCATCGATAAGTGGATATCAGTGCCACCCTGCATTTCAGCACATTCATTATTCTTTTCCTCTTCCATCGCAGTGATGTGTCCGGTTGTCTGCTGGCCTGCTCTCGAGCGCGCGCTCTCTCGGCTGACACATCGATCATCGGTTTTCCTCGCGTTGGTTCTGTCGGCGACGCAGGTGACTTGCAAGCGTCCTTTGCGATCCGTCATCATGCGAGAGAACGACTGACTAAAAAAAGAACTCGCCGAAGTCCGGATGTCCGGGCTGTCCGCGAGACGAGCCGCGCTCATTCGAGATATCCCTCCGCGGGTTTGTGTGTAGGCGTTGTAAGAATTTTCAATAGGGGCCAAGAGCTAAAGATAAACTTAATTCGAATGCATGGAAAACATTCATTTTTAAAACCAAACATATCTCTTATTTTATTTGCGTTCGATTTTAGTTTCCCCGTTGTCCCCTGGAGCTATGTTTTGTGAGAAATTTCCCACGATTTGGCAACACAGGTCTAGGTGGCAGCACATATTCCCCAATAGGTGGATTGGGCACGGCGCATTGATCTCGACTCAATGAAGAAATGCCTAGCTATAGTGGGCAACGTTATTGGAGCAAGCTTGCTCCAGTAACGTTGATGGTGAGCGATGCAAAGCCCTTTGGTGTACTTTTTTTAGCCTCCTGAAGTGCAGGGTGGCACTGATATCCACTTATCGATGGCCTGTCGGCCTCATGCAACCCACCATACACATGATGATGATGATTCACTGAGTCACTCTCGCGAGCGTGATCGTAACACCTCCCCCTTCTAGGCCATCATAATGGCGTGCCCCTAGTGCATCCCAACATGGCGGAAACGTTACACGGCGCCAGCGCCGCTCAAAATGGCAGCGCACAGGACCGCTGCCATTCGCGGCGAGAAGTTTAGGTATCGCCGCCTGGTGGAATTTTTTCACAACCCAGAGTGAGGATACTTCAAGGCAATCAAAGAACGCAAAACACCGAGGTCGACATTTGACCAATGAAAACGAGACATTTCGTGAAGATTGCAAACAGATGATAAGAGCAGAGAAAAGTATGAGGAAAATGTCAAGTTTTCGCAGAGAGGAAACATAATACTGTAATAATCATTTCAAAAAAACGCACTATGTTATTCTTTTCCTCTTCCATCGCAGTGATGTGTCCGGTTGTCTGCTGGCCTGCTCTCGAGCGCGCGCTCTCTCGGCTGAAACATCGATCATCGGTTTTCCTCGCGTTGGTTCTGTCGGCGACGCAGGTGACTTGCAAGCGTCCTTTGCGATCCGTCATCATGCGAGAGAACGACTGACTAAAAAAAGAACTCGCCGAAGTCCGGATGTCCGGGCTGTCCGCGAGACAGAGCCGCGCTCATTCGAGATATCCCTCCGCGGGTTTGTGTGTAGGCGTTGTAAGAATTAATGGCGGAAAAGTGAGAGCCAATCGTGTCCACGGGTTGGACACGCGAGGATCCTTCGCTTGCTATTGGCTGACAGTGGTCCTAGTTTCAGAACATGCCTCTCCCATCGCCGGAGATGACCTTGGTGTGTTGCGATCTTTGCGTTTTAAAGTGAAACGATTATAGGCTAAATTCTCGTGTGAAGGGACGCCTCAAAAGCGTAAACCGAGAGCTTCTTTGCTAAAGTTAGCGAGGAAAATGTCGTCACATGGCTTCACGTCACGTGACCGATGCGTAAAATTAATTTCCTCGCTTAATTTAGCGGAAATATTTCCGCCACGTGACATGGTCACCTGACCTTTACGCAAATTCCGTTTCCCCGCTAGATTTAACGGAAAATTGGCGTCACGTAACCTTAAAATTAGTTTAGTTTCCCCGATAAACTTAGCGGAAAAGTGACGTTACATGACCTCGTGTCACGTGATCTCAACACAAATTCAGTTTCCCCACAAAATTTAGCTGGCAAAAGGATATCTGATAACTCCCTGTCACGTGACAGACACATACTTAGCTTCCTAGCTAAATTTAGCAAAAAAAAGTGACGTCACGTGACAAAAGTTTACTCGCAACCCGTCATTCCCTATACTCCGTGGACACAGGCCGACCCGACGGGGAAGGTCAATGGCTGAATGAACCAGTGAGTCCATGGTGTGGGGGTAGTCAATGGGGTGGGAAGGAGTGGGGAGACCTGGGGGCATAACTCGAGGAGAAATGCCTGGAGGTTACTAGTGCTTAACCTAGAACGTTCACGTATACCAACACAATAGACCCTTTTCAAATCCCGCGCCTACACCTGTCCGCCATTGCTTGCTCACACACTCTGAGCATGCATTGCTTTGCTGCCAACTTCCGGCACACTGGCCGTTTCATGGGTGGTATATGGCATCCACTCTTTCAGACTTTATGATCCTAGTGATGAACGGAGCAACTTCTTTGTTGGACGAAAGAAAAAGTCACAGCATATCCACGTGGTGAATGATGATGAGTGGGCGAAGCTCCGGAGTGAATCGTCGGTAAACCAGCGATTCTTCCGTTAATTCGCCCACTCATCGCCATGTAAAGACGTGAGAAACACTGTGTGTGTGTGTATACAAACCACAATCTATCACACACACCACAGCTATGGCCGAACGAAACGTCTAGAAAGTCTCGCTTAAACCGCGCGTCGGCACCTTCGGGCTGAGCTCGCCTGATGCGTTTGCAGACGCCTCACGAGCTCTCGCTGCATCGGGGTCTGCCTGCCGATACGCGCGCTTTCTTGCCGCTTCCCGTTCCCTGACGTTCTGCAGATCCTCTTGGCGCCGCTGCCGTGCCGCTTCGGCTTCCCGCTCTCGTACGGCCGGATCTTGGCGACGCTGCCGTGCCGCTTCGGCTTCCCACTCTCGTACGGCCGGATCTTGGCGGCGTCGCCGAGCAGACTGACGACGCGATTCGGCTTCCCGCTCTCGCACGGCCGGATCTTGGCGGCGTCGACGCGCAGCCTGACGACATGCTTCGGCCTCTCGCTCTCGCACGGCTGGATTCTGTCTGCGAGCGCGCGCTGCCGCCGCCTTGCGCGCTCTCCGCTCCGCAGCCTTGTCTACTGCCTCCATCCAGCTAAACTACGAGCAGCGCCAAGAGCGAGTGCCTTTTATAACATGAGCTAAGCGCCATCTGTCATCTCTACATAAAGTTAATTCCGGAACACGCCATCTCTTGAGCCATTCATAAACTAAACCTCGAAGTGGCTACATACCCACAACTAGGAGGGACAGACCCACGCCTTAAGGAGCTTCGCCCCTAAAGGTAATCCTGTTGACCACCAAAAAAGACGCCCAGCCATCCACTTCTGCGGCTGGAAGCCCTGCTCCAAAAACCGTGAGGATTCCCTGCCGTCGACATCAGGGGGCAGAACGCCTACTACCCGTGTATTGGCTGACCAAATACAGAGGCTGAGCAATTGTTTTCACGGCAGTCGTCAACAATGCCGTGGAACGGTATCGCTTCCAACAAAAGGTGCAGCAGCGGGAAATGGTGGTGAAATACGTCCCCGCGTTGCGACGTCTGGCAAAGGTGTTCAAATTCAAGACATTATACTCAAGCTGATCAATGTTACTTGTTGGGCGAGTTAGTGCTGAAACGTTGAGAACATAGTAGCGCTTTTTGACACGGACGAGAGGGAGAACAGTACAACAATGTGCGCTCACCAGTGATTTTCCTACACACCCCCTTGTCTTTCTGTAGCCCCCCCTTCTTGTTTTTCTGAAGGTCACCCCCTTGATTCGCAACTACTCCTGTATTCTCATCGCCCCCCGCCCCCAAAAACTTTTATACCCCCCCCCCTAATTTCAATTCCGGGGAAACCCCGGCGTTAACTTCAGCAGTTGAAGTGTAGCTAGTTGAAGTCCTGTTCTGCCCTCTCGTCCGCATAAAACAGCGCTACCATGTTCTCAAAGATTATAGTCAAAATTTAATATGCCACCAGCCTTCTTTTTATGTCAATACGGACTGAGAATGCAGGCTAGGCGCCAACGTTGCAATAAGCGCGCACCCTCATACTTTTGACATATTTGAAATATGGGCAAAGGATATATCAGGCGCCCACCCAGAAAACTTCTGGGCCCACCGAGTTGACCACTGTTCCCTTTCGCGTCAGCTGCTACTTCGAGAAGCTGGTGCAATGCCGTGAAGCTTTATGCACGCGCCGCGGTCGAAATGTTGAAGCTTGACGCGAGAGTGCCGGCGCCAAGCAGGCTTAATGAGAGCGGCGCGGCTGCTCTAAATATTATGGGTTGCAAACATTTGTTAAGGTGAGGAAATTAAAAAAGAAAAATACATGATTCTCAGTCGGTACCGCCTGTATAGGCACAGCCGATTTAAAGCCAATTTGATATAAATGAATTGGATCCTTGGATCAAGTGGAAATTTCACCAAAAAGCCAATTGGGAACTGAACTGAGCAAAAACTGGGTCTCGCTAAAAGAACGACCAAGGAAGGACTGACAGAGAGAAAGGACCCCACAGAACCCGACACCAGCCCAAGCCTGCGAAGGGGTACGAAAGGGTGCCACTAGGGCCACTGTATATGGCAGCGTAGCTGCCAGAGTAGCGACACGACGCAAAATTATCTAGATGCGCGACGTCAGAAGCGCCGATAAAAATCTTCATTTTGGGCCTGGGAGGTTGCCATGGTAACCGTGCTGCTAGCGACGCCGGGCGGCCATTTTTGCTAGGTGATATCTTTATTCGTCCATTGAAATTTGAAAAGTGGTAAAAGACGCTTGGCACGGCGGTACGGCACGGGCCTTTGGAGGAACGGTGCCTGTTTCTTCTGTGAAGTGAGAAGATTTGCAGCCCGGGGACTGTCGGGAGACAACAGCCTGCTAAGTATCGTAGGTGCACGGACAAAACGAGTGGTTTTCCGCGCCACCGGGATGGCGGCCGCTTCGTGGGACGTACGCACCGTCCTTGTAATTTCGGACTTCGCTCTTATGAAAGAAAATCTGATTACGCCGGCCACGACAAGATGATTGCCTCGGGACATGACTGTTGCCCGACTGCCCCTTAGTAAGTGAATGTAAGCTTAGCATCATACTTCTTCAAGACCCAATCATTCATTCAAGATGAGATTATCTCACGGACTGGGGAGGAGCGACGTCGACGACGGCCTCACCCTCGTTTGGGTGATAAACAGTCGACAAGGTTAAACCAAGAAGGACAGCATGATAGTCTCCAGAGGATTGTTAACGCCATCAAAAGAAACGGACGCCGGATATGGGGTGTTCTTGCCGACAGGCCAAATGGTCGTCCGGAAGTTTACCGGCATGCAAAAAGTCAATATTTTTATATGGTGTAGCACACATATCCGTGTTAAAGGGACCATGAAATGATTTTTTAACTTCTTCTTTCTTATCTGTAATCCTACACTCAAAAGCGAACTGCGAAATCACGCGGTCGCGACATGCTAGGGCACTGGTGCGATGACCCCAAGCTTTCACCGTGCTTTTTCAGCACGCCATAGAACTTGGCATTCGCCAGTGATGATAAGTTCCGTCAGTACACTCATTGGCCACGAGCGCGAATTCAAATATCCGTTGACGAATTGATTGTTGACGAGCGGATACGTCCGAGTGACGCAGTTTTCGTGTCAAATGCGTGAGCTGGGGTCGGCTGACGTCATTTTGGCATTTGTAGGCCTTGCAAAGAGGATATTTAGAACCATACACACATGATGATAACATCATAACACACGGACATTAATGAACACAAAACGGGCCCAGCTACAAAAAATAATTATTACACTCGAAAAACAAAAATTGTCTGTAACTTGTTAATTACAAAGACGAACACACCTCTGATGATAGCATGTGTTGATGCATTCTTATAGAGCAGGTCATTTCTTATACGTCATTTGAGCAAACGCGAGCTTGTCACTGAATAAAACAAACCAAAAAACACTGCGATCAAATGCGAGCTATTGCAACGAAAGCACATTATATCAAAGTCTTCAGAACTGTCAGTTCGTTAAATCGTCGATTAGTACAAAATGTTAAAGATCGCAAGCGCTTCCTCGCTAAAAGTTGCTTTGATTATTCGGTGACTCAGGGCTGAAACATCTTCCCCTAGGCTCGACACACGACGTATACCTTTCGTTTTGATTCTCAGAAATTCCAACATTCAAAGGAAGCTAGAAAAAATGCGAAAATGTTATCCTAAAAGTTATATCGTAAAATCGTTGATTAGTACAAAAGGTTAAAGATCGCAGGAGCTTCCTCGCTAAACGTTTCTGTGATTACGCGACTACCTGGGGCTGAAACAACTTCCCCAAGGCCCAACATGCGACGCATACAATTCGCATCGATTTTCAGACATTCCAACGTTCAAAAAAGCTAGGATTATGCGAAAATTGTATGCAAAACGTCTTATCGATTCTCGAACACATCCAGGAATCCGAGCACCGCTACGGCGATATGACTGATACTGTCGACCACGTGATAATATCCAGAGCAATCTTGCACAGAAAAGGTATAAAGTCTCATTCTTTCAGATCTTCACGTTATACCTGCGTTAGAGAGCACGAAGAAGTCCGAAATCGTCGTCAAGCAGCGGCACGCTAACGACTACCACGCACCGAACAAACTCGTATTCACCAGCTCTGGGCGCTGCCATCTTACCGGTGACATCACGGCTCTTGCAGAGGTCACGTGACGAGCAGTCACTCGGTTGCTAAGGAAACCGAGCCAGCTCAGCTCATTGCTATGGTACCGCGTGTGACCAATCGCGGTGAGAGGCGGCACAGGGAAAAGCGTGGCGCTACTCTGGCAGCTACGCTGCCACATAGAGTGGCTCTAGGGGCACCCGACTCCGTATTCTTTGTTTTCAGTACAACCAGAGATGAAAAACTATGGAAGAATTCTTTCATGGTATCAACCGTAATATTGGCTTTAAATTCCGGTTGTAAGGCTCAGAGCATGTGCATGCTAATACGTCTTACTAATAAAGAGGTGTGACCAGAATTAGATATGAGTATTCTACATTCCCATATCTGTCTTTAGAAATAATGTCACACTGCAATAAGAGGACTAGATCTGTATGAGTTACTTTTTATTCCAGGACCATTTTTTTCCAAGTTTGGACTTAGGACCATTTATTCCAGGACCAGTAGTTCCGATTCCATTGCCGGGACCATTTTTTCTACCTCGCACCTGGCACCAGTTGTTGCGGGACCGTTTTTTCCGGGACCTATTATTCCGAGAACAAAAGTTCCAAAACCAATTTTCTACCTCGCACCTGGAACCAGTTGTTGCGGGATTGTTTTTTCCGGGACCTATTATTCCAAGAGCAAAAGTTCCGGAACCCTTTTTTCCTACATCTTGACTGCACACTTCCGCCTAGTCCACTTTGATTTCCACGCACTGGAGACAAATAATCCACTGCTTCAGCACAAAAAGGGAGGTAGGAGGCGCCGGTAATAAATATGATGCAAACGTCATAGACCTTCTTAGCCAATCATCTACCAGAGCCACACCCCGTCTTGTTTTGACATAGACAAGCGTCGTCGAGGTGTACGGTCGTGTAATCATAGAAGCGTGGAGGAGGTTACATACACTAGTTTATGTCTCAGACCGCACTGGTAAGTTACCTTCCACAACGTCGAGTCATGCCGCCGAATATAGGAGCCAGATTCTCCTCTCGCTATTTAAAAAAGATTGTCCGGTAAAATTTTGTATTTAGGAATATCATCCGCGCAATATAAAAATTTATAATCCTCCGCCGCACAAGCAAATCAGTTTTAAACTGAGCCCAGCTGCTCACATTGCTCCTGCAAAACACACAGCTTTTCGTTCGCAATAGCGGAAGTAGTGACACTAAAAAATCCACGCTTCAGAGTAACGACACGTGCCCATTTAGTGGCTGAAAATCATGCTTGTCAGTTATCTGAAGGTTTATCTGCAATAACAGGAAACGCATTTACGTCCTCCACAAATGTTTACACAGTTCGCGACAGAAAAAAGCAATATTACATGAGCTTCCTAAGACCAATTCTAATGCTGAGGAAGTCACACTTTTGAATCATGACGATCGGCAGTTGCGTCTGCTCTGCACAAGCACCAAAATGGCGGCGCCCACAACAATGTCGAGGAACAGGGTGCCGATACTCTAAGCGCAGCTCATTAAGTGGCTTTAAGCGGAAGCTATGACGTAACATCAGGCAAAGAGACCCACCTCAGCTTTTGACAGCACTCTCAGGTAAATAACTTCATTCTAAGAAAGACAAGATGTACGGTATTGAAGGACAGCTGAATTCTTCTACGATGATCTTTGTACTCACCATCAACTATGTTGATCAAAACCAGGAATAAACCCACGCCCGCGACTCTGACGTTACCATGCAGGATGTGACGTCACGAAACAACCAGCCATGCATCCTTACGAAATTTGGCGTGAAGTTTCGTATTGATGTTCATAATTTATTTAACAAATATTAGGGCGTGTTTTAAGTAGATAAATATTACATATGACTATATTTAGGCCTTCTCTAATTGACCAGCGTAAAAACGTGGTAACTTACGTATATCACCGGACAATCCTTTTAAGCGTTCACGAAGCCCGATTTGTTTTCCCTCATTCAACACCAAAGTGAAAGACGAGGCGAATTACGAAACGTTCTATACAAGTACAGTGCGCCGCAATATGAAGGACCCACTCGGAGCGCTCGGCCACGCGCTCCGAGTGGGTCTTTCATAGTGCGGCGCACTGTACATGCGTTTATAAGAATCACGGCGTACTTCTCATGATGAAGGACGCCTGAAAGTAGAAAATAATCTTCAACACTACCCCTCCACGCAAGACTGAGAGCCCGGCCACCTAACTTTGCTGATACACTTTTCCATTTACTTCAAAAGACGAAGCCCGACTTTAAACCTGAAAAACCAATATCCTCGGATAGCTACAAGTATAGTGGGAGCTTTATTTAGAAAGCCGATTCAGTCAGGGGGCACCGGTACATTCATGCGTCGCCGTATATGTAGAGAGTTTGGCCATTCATTGTGAAGTATAGAAGACAAATGAGGAGGCGCCATTGGCCAAAAGCTTGCTGGACGTGTTCCAGGGCGTCTTCACAAATTCGAATGTGGCCAACAATAGGTCATAAGTAATACCCTAGATGTGGTCCCGAGAAACGAAATCAATAAGCGCGTCGGAGTAACTCCCGGTGACTGAAAATAGGGTGCACGTGATGTTTCAATTACGGTCATCCAAAATCATGGTGGAAAAGTGCGACTAGCGGAACGATCGACATAATCCGTACGCCAGGTGCCGAGGGCCGGAAATCTGCCATCCGAGCGGTCACGCTCTGCCTAGCAAAACAGAGTTGGAGCGGCGCATTCGTTTTTACATCTTTCTGCATGATCATAATCAAAACATCACATGCACCCTATTTTCAACCATGAAGGGTCAACTCTTATCGCTCTTATTAAAACCATATATCTATGATTAAAACTGTTTCTCGCTACCACCGCTAGGGAATTATTTTCGGCTTCGGGTTGGTAAAGAGATCATATCAAGCCTTCTTTCTGAGTCTAGTGCACGTCCTGGCTCTGTCCGCGCCTCCCATTGGCCAAACCCTCGATATACACGGCTGTGCATTCATGTTATTATTCCAGACACTTCAAGATTCTACCAAGGCATCGTTATTTTTTTTTGAACGACAGCACCATATGACAGGTTGTCTGGGTCGTTCCTCAGTCGATCAGCTCAATTCTCATATTTATTTTCCGCTTGCCACGGTTCTCATGAAGGCCTGAGTTTGTTCTCGTAGCGAGAGACCATTACACAGAATAAGCTAAAGCGGAATGGGAGGAAGAGCGGTCAGCAGCAGAATACGACTGAGCACTGCTGAACCGCAGTCAATACCAGATGATCCCAGCACATGAGGCGACGAAACAAAAAGCGCGCGGTTCTTTGCAGAAATTTTGATAAGATTCGATGACTGCGCCATCTACTTCCATCCTGGATCTGAGGATTGAATCGATGCAGGCAATGAGCACACCTCCACCTTCAGCCGCCCTACTCCTAGCTAAAGTGAACTAGAGGAGGGGTAGTGAGCTCAGCGAGCGCTCACGGCTTCCGCACATCATGTCGACGGCGCAAGAGGGCCCCACTAAACCATGGGCCGTACTATACTTCGTTTCACCTTATGTTGCACCGCAGCGAGAGGCTAGAAGCGCGAGCTCATAGCGTTGGCAGCCGCTCTTAAGTCACGAGAGCTTGTGCCGCCGAGATGTGCCCCAGAGCAAGGAGCTCGCGCTTGCAGCCTTTCCTGCGGTACATCATAAGGTGAAACAGAGTATAGCGCACGCATCGCAGCATTTGCTGCTCTACTTTCGTTGTCGCCGTGGTCTTCGTTCTCGTGGTACAGTCGATTTGGCATTGCGCTTGAATCGACATAAGCGACAGAAAACACGGGGGAAAGATCGGAACGGGAGCCAGTTCGCGCTGCCGAACCGCCTAGCCAACCCTGCTTGCCGAAGGCCTTCGGAACGCTGGGATACTTCAACCCATGCTTCCGCAGCGCTGCTGCGTACATATTGACCTTTCCACACTTGCCGCTTCAGAGCAATGCATGTCGCGCGTCGGTGCCTGATCTCACTACCCCTCCTCTAGTTCACTGTGTCATAGCAAAGCTCACTGTGTGTAGGCGCGTTCGGTTGCGCCCTTTCGCAGTTCCTACTCTTGACGCCAGGGTCAGTTTGATTGTGTACCATGGAAGCTTGAAGTCATGGCATTTTTAAAATAACAGCATCAAGCTTGACAGTCTAATATAACTGTTATCTCAAGTGATCATGGAATGCTTTTTCAAGTTCTTCCTCCGTAGCTTTCCTTCGCAACTCAAACGCTAAATCAGAAATCACGTGGTCGTAAAGTAGTGTTTCACTGGAACCAGATGTTCTCCCATCCGTCTGAGGATCGGCGGGGCTAGCCGTCCCTGTACCCTGCATCTGATGCAATCGTCGATAAATGTTGAGCTCCAGCGACAGTCTTCTCAGCCTTCTTGCCGATGTCGTCGGCCTTCCACGACTGGCCAGTCTGATTAATTTTGATTTCATCGACATAAAAAAGAATCATGTCAGGTTGTCGACTTTGACGGGGTCGGTTTTGGAATTCGATCACTTCAAGCTACCACCGTGTTTTTTAAGCACAGCATGGAACTTGTCATTCGCAAGTGATGATGAACACTCATTGGCTAAGAACGCGAGTTCAGATATTCGTCGACGGATTGATTGTTGTCGCGCGCATACGTCCGAGTGACGCAGTGCTCATGTCTTATACATGAGCTGAGTTCGGCTGGCGTGCTTGGGTACTGTGGATGTATCACAGTGAAAAAGGTGGAGAGCTTTCGAAGGAAAGATAGTAAAATATAGTCAACTTTATTTTTTTTAAACTTCATACCGAAAAGCGGACTTTTGGCTCTCTACCTTCGTGTACTAGTTTTGTTTGAATCCATTAAACTATTTGCGATAAGCAAAATCCCAATTTAAATAATTTCTTCCAGCCCAGAATAGAACTCTTTCAAATTCGAAGCGATCCTAGCGGTATAGAGCCGTGCACAGCCTCTGGATACCTTTTGGCCACCGTTTCGGCTTCGACTTGCCAACCTCAGTTCACGACATCCCTTGACGATCAAAGATAGTGCATGCTTCGTCGAAATTGTGACTTTTCTTAAACATCTGCTTTTGCCTACCAAAACGGATAGAACGCTGAGGCACGTTTCTTTAGGGCTCCCAACGCACCAGAGTTTGTGTGTAGGTAAACAAAGGAAGAAGAAGTAGAAGTGTACAAAGCCGACCATCCTCTTCCATCGTCCCAATGTCCTAGGCTTCCTCAATGATCCGTGACCCGGGAGGGTCATGGTGCAATCTGGAGTCGTAGCCAGTACGCCAAAATGGCTTGGGAAGCCGCAAGCCTTACTCCTTCTCCACGTTAAGTCTAGGCACGTATTTACGGCCGCTGGAGGTCTGTGCTTCACGAGGGCTCTCACGAAGATGAATGGGTGCAATGTAAACGAGCGTTAACTTTATTTTCATGCAGTGCTGAGATGCACTATTTCGTCAACGGGGTAATCGAAATCGAAACCGAGCGACTACTCTCTGGGGACAGAGATGTTCCATGATGCAACGCGCGCAGTGTTGCGTGCAGGAGTTTTCTATTTAAAGTAGTCTATTTATTTCACGGTCCTTTTAATTTATTAGAATTTCATTTTGCATGACGGAATTGTCTGTTATAAGGAAGCTTCTCGCAGTCATGAGGCACAGATCCTGGCTCTGATCGCCGAGACAAATTAAAGGCAGTAAGAAACCGATGTTCGTCGACGGCTCAAACGCTTACCTTATTTTGAGTTCGCAGGTCAGGTGCTTCCAGGTCTTCGATCCAGGTTATTTCGAGGCTCGGATTTCGAGTCTTTTAAACAGGTTTGCAGTGACGTAGCGCCACAATCCGGAAGTAATACGCTTTTTTTCATTCTCTCCCTTTTTTTTTCTTTCTATTCATATGCGCCTCGCATGTGGGCTCATTTTGATTTTCTGCGGATATAAAAGAAGGCGCGAAGGCGGGAGAGGAGGTTGGTGACGATTCCGACAAAGCTCCGCCCCCGCACGTGTCGGGAGGTCGGCTTGGGGTCGACAACTTTTGGTCTAATGTTATTATTTTATTTCATTTTAATTTGATTTACCTGCTATAGCTTTCGATGGTGCAGGTTGAGAGATATACGTTTATCTTTTTCTTTTTTTTTCTCTCACCTAGAAATTGTAACTATAATTGTGAAGGTAGCGTTTTCGCGATCCTCGAAACCCCATCAACGCAGATGAATATGTACTCTCCAGTTATACTCGAAACTGCACTGAGGTTTTTTAACTCTGCTCCGTTTCGTTTTGAATGCAATCGAAGCCAAAGCCACATGTACGAGTCTCCCGCTTTGATCACAGCTGCCGTGCATGTGTGTTCCTGCCGTGCAAGTGCTGTTCACAGCAGCCTCGCGCTTGTAATATTCGCTTCACTCGCATTTAGGTGAAGCGCTGTGTATTAGTTGCAATCCACGGTTGTAATCATGGCACTAGTAAGAAGGGCATAGAGGGCGAAATTTACCTGAAAAGATGCGATCGTGCTCTCAGGGTTAATTTTCTTTCGGTTCAAACATAGTAACCGAAATTCGAGGCACTTCCGGTTACTTCTCCCGAGTGTTTTCTCGTCGTTCTCGAACTAGCAGTGGATTTCCGAGATTAAGAGAAAGGCCTAAAAATAATGGTGGCGGAGGACAAAAGACACCGCTTTGTTCACGCCAGAGCGTCCACGAGTTCCCGCCCGAAGCCATCCTCCAATCAGAGCGCGGAAAAGTGACGTCACGGCGCCGGCCTGTACGGAAGATCATACGGCTTTCTCTCCTTATATTCCTCACATTTTTTCGAAGCAACGTATGTACCTATATTTTTTAGAGCGCAGCTCTTAGGCGCCCGTTTCCGGCTTGCGGCCCTAATCTGGACACTTGGCGAAAGAGTCGGCGAGAAATCCGCGGCTTTAATTGGCCGGCGCCAAGGTCAAGTGTGGCGTTAGCCAATCACGGCCGCCAGATTTCTCGCCGAGTTTCTCGCCAAGTGTCCAGGTTAGGGCCCTTGAACGGCGTCGGTGTCGCCGTCGCCGTCGGCGTAACCGCGCGGTGCATTATGGGTAAATTTTCCCGAAGGAACCCGAGGTCCTCCGGAAGGACCTCGGGTTCTTCGGGAGGACCTCGGGAGGACCTCGGGTTCATTCGGGAGGACCTCGGGAAGACCTCGGGTTCCTTCGGGAGGACCTCGGGAGGACCTCGGGTTCCTTCGGGACATAGATGGCAGTAATGACATTAGTGTAATAAAATTACAGTAATTAAATTACTTTTTAGAGTAATGAGTAATGTAATGAATTACTTTTCTAGGCTAGTAATTGAGTAATGTAATGAATTACTTTCAGGCAGTAATTTCTAGAAAGTTACTCATTACTTTTGAAATTACTTTTGTCCTAAATTAGAAAGTTCGTTTGCAAGCTTTAAGAAAGAGAAAATTATTTTGCATGGTGAATGGCTCATAGGCTACAAGGCGATGGGCACATCACCAGTGAGTTAAACATAATTTAAAACCTGAGAGGACAGGACAAACAGATCGACAGTGTAGATGGTTGAGCGTGTTGGTTATTAATTTACGATAAGGAAAGAGGGACATTTAAGACAAACAGACAAGACAGGCTTTCGACTTTCAACAAAACGTTTACTGGCTCGACTTCGCCTCCTGAAGCTCGACGGGGGCGTGGGGGAGGTAGAGAGGGAGGATGGTGGGTGAGAGAAGCGCGAGCCATGTGGCCCTGCTCGCAGCTAAGCGTGCATGGCGGAAGGGGGGGGGTCTGCTGTGTGTCAATCGACACGTCGCCGTTACACGCAGCCCCGAGTGCGGGCGGTGCCCTCTTGGGGAAAGAAGGGAGGAGGGGGAAAAGGGCGCGGAGAAGAGGAGGAGGAGAAGATGCGCCGGCGATGCTCTCTTGGGGAAGGATGGGAAGAGGGGGAAAAGCGCTGAGAAGAGAAGGAGAAGAAGATACGGGAATTTAGACTTTTTACGTCTTTGGATGGACCCTCTTGCCCCGCAGGAAGCGAATCTCTCGGTCGGAAAGAGAAAGGGATGGGCTGGACAGGTTTGAGACTGAGGATTTGATATGTAGAGACTCAAGGATTTCCCTGCCGAATCGAAATTTGTGCCCGCCGAGAATTTTGGTTTTCGAGAATTCGAGGGTGCACGAGGGGCAGTTTTTGGCGTGAGCCACGACTGGATGGAAGGAGTCTGGAGAGGGAGACGATATCTCCTTGGCGTGCTCCCGGAGACGGTCATTCACGCAGCGCCCCGTCTGACCGATGTACTCGGCACCGCACACAAGAGGAATACTATACACCTTTTCCCTTGTGCAGGGCCGGAAGCACTGCGCACGTGAACACCGCCCGGGCCCCGCGCGCGTGCGCGTGCCCATATGCACAAAAGAACACGCGCAGTGCTTCCGGCCCTGCACAAGGGAAAAGGTGTATAGTATTCCTCTTGTGTGCGGTGCCGAGTACATCGGTCAGACGGGGCGCTGCGTGAATGACCGTCTCCGGGAGCACGCCAAGGAGATATCGTCTCCCTCTCCAGACTCCTTTCATCCAGTCGTGGCTCACGCCAAAAACTGCCCCTCGTGCACCCCCGAATTCTCGAAAACCAAAATTCTCGGCGGGCACAAATCTCGATTCGGCAGGGAAATCCTTGAGTCTCTACATATCAAATCCTCAATCTCAAACCTGTCCAGCCCATCCCTTTCTCTTTCCGACCGAGAGATTCGCTTCCTGCGGGGCGAGAGGGTCCCTCCAAAGACGTAAAAAGTCTAAATTCCCGTATCTTCTTCTCCTTCTCTTCTCAGCGCTTTTCCCCCTCTTCCCTTCCTTCCCCAAGAGAGCATCGCCGGCGCATCTTCTCCTCCTCCTCTTCTCCGCGCCCTTTTCCCCTCCTCCCTTCTTTCCCCAAGAGGGCACCGCCCGCACTCGGGGCTGCGTGTAACGGTGACATGTCGATTGATACACAGCAGACCCCCCCCCCCCCCCCCTTCCGCCATGCACGCTTAGCTGCGAGCAGGGCCACATGGCTCGCGCTACTCTCACCCACAATCCTCCCTCTCTACCTCCCCCACGCCCCCCGTCGAGCTTTAGGAGGGGAAGTCGAGCCAGTAAATGTTTTGTTGAAAGTCGAAAGCCTGTCTTGTCTGTTTGTCTTAAATGTCCCTCTTTCCTTATCGTAAAAAAAGAAAAAGATCGACAGTTTTGTACTTTTGTAAAGCAAGGTCAACTCGCAAGCTTCAACCATAGTGAACAACAAACGACCGTAATAAATAGGGAATTCCAAATGCCTTGCGAAAGCCCCAGAACCTTTCGTGCGTCCTCGAGCAAAGCAGGTGCCGCTCGCGCTATGCCTCGCTGCCTTCCCTTGTGAAGTTTATTCAAGAATAAAGCCTGGTTCACATGCAGCGGTTTTAACCCTAGAGCGGCGCGATTTCTGCCGTCGCGGTATTCTGGCCAGCACCAGAGGCCGCGTTATACTGAGAGGTTGGCCTTTTCAAGGATATTTTGACGGTCTGGCAACCACG
>JAZHYW010010961.1:0-41317 GCA_037355805.1 Ixodes ricinus | reverse complement strand
GATTCCGTCAGCTTAAAATAAACCTCTGTAAATAATTTTCTTCAAGCTTACACAATGCTTGTATCAAGATTCGCCTGCTCCAGTATTGTTGCGGCTGACATTATATTATAGTCTTTCGGTGTGTGCAACCTTATGAGATGAGTGGTTACTCTAATATCTAAGCACGTACCAGTGTTTGAAAATATCTACAAACACAAACTGCAGATATTTAACTAGGCAGTTTCCGCGCCTAAAGGACAAGTTTACATCACTGCATTTCTCAGGTATTCTGACTTTTGCTTAGGTGCATTTCATATCACTCTTTACGAGTTGTTTTCTGCTCATACTTTTCTATTCCATCGAGCAAATGAAATGTTCTTATATCTGCATAGCGTTGTTTTGCTATTGAAATTTTATCAAATACCCTGAATACTTAGAATTTTAGCGAATGAAAACGCTACCGAAACATACATATCCAGTACTTTAAAAATTTAGGTATCAAAGGTGTTTTTATAAAGTTTTTGTTTTAGTTGTTTTTATATTAAAGTGCAAGAGGCAGTCAGGGATTAGTAAGTTTTTATTAATGGGACCAGTTGCTACCTTGTTTTTGGGGGAAGAGGTAAAACTAAAGGAAACTAAAATTATATTGTAACACCTTGTTTTACTAACGAAGGAGGAGTGACTAGAATGTCGAGTGACAAATCACGACATGCTAAGTATGTGGGATGTCACGGGATCTACGGTGTAACTTCAGCTGATAATGTTAGCTGAGAAACGTGACGTTGCTGACGTGACGTCTACAGTTCTTGGTGATGATCCTTCGTGAGGTTTTTCATGACCATTCTTTGTTTCGGGTTTTCTCATAGACTGGCTGACAAAACAAGTCTTGTGTTTGTAATTGAATACTAAACAAATCAAGTAATTTTGCATAATTAAGTACATAACATATTTGATTTCAGCATCTCTACCGATCGGACATCTATTCTCTGCGGTCCAGGCACATTAATGCAGTGTAACGTTTTGTATCAGAATCTCAGTCTGAACTCTGCGTTGATAACGAGGTGCGGAAGAGCGCAGAGAGCCGTCTCACTGCTTCCCCACGCATTTCTGGTTTTTCGCCGGGAGGGATTGGCCTCTTTGCGTTTAGCGACACGTAACATAGTGAATATAGGGAGCTTTCGTAGATCGTTTCATGTCCCGTTAACAACGCCTCCGCACCCCGCTACGAGATCCGGGCTTCTTCACCCAAGGCCATCGTCGCGGCAGGCGCAGTAGCGTTTCATCGTTGCGGGGAGGGCTTTAGCGGAGGGGAGAACGCGGTCTATGAAAACTCCCCGGATTGAGCGGGGGAACGCAAGATCGGTCGTTCCTTTTCTAGGGATTGCAAGGGCGTCCGGCAGTAAAATATACTCTTAAAAAAGCCTAAAGACACAACTCCGATTTCTAGTGGATTCAACCGCTCGTCACTCAATGGGAAAGATTTGCTAAGCACGGAACCCGAGTTTCGGGGAAGGCGCCGAATTATTGCGCATTTTTCTAGGTTCATTATGAAGCTCCACTGAAGGCCGTGGGGCCTTCATTCGCTCCTGAAAACGCTGGAGATGTCGGACAATATTCAGAAATATGATCCATTTTGTCTCATTTTTGTCTAATTTTGGCATGCTTTTTGAGTGCAAATCTGGTGAAATTAACATTACTAGTAGGGTGACAAAAATTACCAGAAAAAATGGGAGTACAAAGCAGGGGCGTCCTAAATGACGTGAAGTAGCGTAATTGTCCGGGTGTAGGCGTACATGTGTAAATAAACTTGACAGCGCAGTTTGCGCTAGATTTTAAATGGATTTCTACAAGGTAGCGACAGAAGTCGCCAAATGAATCCAAGCTCAAGCATTTCTTGCTGCTGTTTGCCACGAGCTTGCAACGGTAGGAAACTCACGGCAAAGGTCCTTTGGCTGACGCCGCTAAGATCACGTTTGCAGTGCTTTGCCGGAGATTGGTCATTGTGGAGATTTCATCTCATGCACACTACAGAAAAAATAGGACCGATAAGAGGGCGACGCGTAAGCTTGACGTGGTGTGATGCCATGGCACCGTACTTCGTGAATCTGGTCTGCCGAGCGACGAGCTTTCACTTTCAATTTTAGAGTCACCATGGCCGATGCCACTGAACTATGCAGTCAATCTAGCGGCGAAACTTGCAACGTCCCCCTCGCAATCCGGGAGTCCCTAGACCAATACACCGGAAGAGTCACACGCCCTCCGTAAAGCCGCCTTAATGTGTACGTTTGTCCTCCAAAGCGGAATCATATCATGAAATACGCCCGGATGCACGAGCCTGCACCTTGTGCGATATTTGGAAGTGCGATGAGCAGCGCTGCAGTGAAATAAGCGGCTTTGCAGCGGCCCCTGAACGGACAACCGCGGCGCAGCTCGCCATGGTCTCGTGGCAACGCCGTTCTCCTGCTCGCCGAAGGTGGTTATCGGTAAATGCAAAAACGCCCAGAAACATTAATTTTGGCCGGCAAGAACTTTCATTCAGTGTGGCCTGGTTTGGCTTCCCTGTATTCTGGCAGGGCCAGCTTTACCCTCTCGGCTATTTTCTGACCCATCTGATCTTTGCGTAAACAACAGGCACTGTGGAGTATCTCAACGCGAGAGCTCAGGGCATTTACACTTAATTATCGACCTGCGCAGAACGTCACTTTTTCTGGCGCATTTGCTAGGTACGTGAGACATATTCAGTGACACAAATAGATATAGTAGGACAAGTTTGACAACCATAACTTTGGTCGTACAACTCAGCCCTGATTCTGAGGTGTCAGCGTACCTCAAAACTCCGTACCGGAAGTCCGGCTGAGTAAACGCTGCACATGACTTGCACGCAACGTCTCCGCACAATGCCGGTTTCCACTCTGTACCAATGTTACTAAACAGCTCAAGCGTAATGATGCATTTCACTTCTCGCAAAATATAACTGCGAGTACACAGTTTGTTGCGCCGCAACTGATACATGCCCAGCACCATGGCTCAACAACAACAGCAGCTGGAGTGACGTCAGTGCAGGCCATGGGAAGACTGCGCTCGTGCCTTCGACTCTCGCTTGAACTTATGGGTGAAATAGGAGCCTTTCAAAGTAAATATACGCTTGGACACGCGCCAGATTACCGCCGCCAGAGCTGACTTTCTCTCGCCTTACCGATACACCCATGGCACTGAAACGGGTCATAGACGAACCTTCACAAAGATAAATGCGCTGGGGAGAGGGACACAGTGGAATCTTGAAATGCCAGCGACCTGACCAGCTGCGATAATAATAAAGCGGAAGTAATGAGACAAATCGATAAGATGAAACAAAAATTAGACACCAGCAAAGAAAAAAGATTGGGCCGCTGAAAATGCGAGACTCTATTGGTAGAGGCTACAACCCATCAGAGCCAATGGTCACTGAGTGGAATGTGGCTGCTCGGGTCCTCTTTGATTCCCAGAGCTCTGGGACACGTGGTGCTGCTCGCGGCATCAGCGTCACATGCTTCTGAAGGTGAAAAGGGAAGGCGTGCGGCAGCACAAGAGAGGCATTGCGCATTGGACACTGAGCATCAATACATCATACAGCAACGTCTCATCGTCTCAAAATAATACCTCGCAACAAGTTCCGTCTTCTTAAACGGTGGGTTATTATATACTCTAATGCTGTTTCAAACCACTGATTGGCACGAACCCGACGCTGAGCGTCTTTCGTCGCGTTGTCCGGACAAGGCTTCCAACCGAACGTTGACGCTATGCTCGTGTCCGAGAGCCACTAAATAAGCAACGCTTCAAAGCAGCGGAGCTTACCCATCTTGGTGCTGAAATTCATGGTTGCCAAATATTGATTTGAAAAAAAGCTGTTTTGACGTGCATCCACAAATGTTTAAACAGTTCATGACAGTGCAGCAATATTACATCGGGCCTGTTAAAACCGAATGTAATGCTGAGGAAATCGCACTTTTGAATCATGACGATCGGCAGGGTTGCGCCTGCTCTGCACTAAGCAACAAGATGGCGGCGCCGCAACAATACTTGGGAACAAGGTGCCGATATACCTGAGCGTTGCACATTTAGTGGCTCTATCATGCTTAATCTGAGTCTGCGCTCGAACTCACAGTTAGGACATCAAAATTTGATGCACAGACTTTGATTATTTTATGTAGGGAAATTCAGACCCATCCTCTAGACTGCGAAAAAACTGGCAGTTATCCGGCAAAAATATCCGCACACCCCTGAGTCGAACTCACGTGCGTGCAGTGCGCCATTTTTTTCGGCCTAACTGTAGCACAACTTTCCCCTGTCTATGGCTTGGTTTACGTGAATGTGACCTTATCGCTATCGAACCGAGCAGAAACCATTCACACGCACGCTTCCTCTCTGATTCTTCTTCTACAAATCTACTAGCAATTAAAATAGCAACCGGATTCGATGTGCCATGGCCGGGTTATAGCTACTTGCGCATGAATGCGATCGAAGTTCATCGAATCGTGCAGGGGCCAATCACACGCAGCCCGCCGCCCTAGTTATTGTTCTTCTAGCCATTTGCTACAAAAAAATTAAAAAAAGTGACACCTCGATTTAGTGCAATAGGGTCGCATCCATGTAAACGCAGACTACGTAAATGCTGCCTATGAAGCCAGCACATTAGGCGACCGCGTAGTCGTGTAGCTTGAGCGACGTGCGAAGCAATACACGCGCTCTTCGCTTCTCCGAAATTCCCAAGCCTCAACACGCTCGGTCACGTGGTACGTAACACAAAATGTGGGAGCAAGAAATCCCGAATCTAACCAAAAAAATGCCAGCGGGAAAATCACTAGTTTGCATTTTGGCAAAAAATAAACGTGGTGTGGAATGCTCTTTTTACGTTTTAATAGCGTTGGAGAGCAGATGTATAGCATGTTTATACACCGTTTCTATTTTTTCAAAAAAATCGGCTAACCTCAGATGGCTGTTTTAGAGGCCCGCATACGCTTGTTCAACGCTTCTGAAAGGGACGAAAAGCACGGTGCCATCCGGGCACGAATGCCGAAGTCGCACAGTGACAGAGTGCCATTCTTTTGCAAAATGCTCGGCAGTGAAGATCGCACTGTTCAGAAACGCGATGTTCATACACTCTAAAAAAAGGGAGGAGAGGATGGAGGAAAAGCTGACAGTTCCTCCCTGCTGCCTCACGGAAGGAGGAAATCGCACCCGTTCCTCCATTTCACCGATTTAGATGCAGCGCAACCTGGTGGCGCTTGAAAAGCGGGACGAAAATTCCTCCCCACGCTAAAGAGCGCCGGCAGCGGCCGTCGAACCAGCCGCTGACATGTTCCAATGGCGGTGACGGCAACTTCTGAGCGCTTGGTTACCGTCACTCCCAAAGCAATCCCACCACTGCATCAAGAAGCTGAACAGAAACAAAGAAACAACAAAAAAACGGAGGCGCGTAGCACGGCGTAGTCTCACGAGAATCACGCCGTATCTGCCCGCTTCGAGATCGCGCGTATTCACCGTGGATGAAACCTTGCAGCTGCGATAAGAACAGGCGGGCGACTGCTGTCACTGGCATGGCAAGTACGACAGCTGCGCCGCGTTATTCTGTCTACATGACAAGTAGACATAGTGACCCTGGAGCCGCAGCGCAGGCTCTTCCTAAAACTTAGATCATTACCAACGCGCTCGACTACACAGTAGACAACGAAAACCATGTCTATTCTGTCCTTGAACCAGCTCGCCGCTCGCCTATTTGCTTAAATCTAGTAAAAGTGGCAAGGGCGCGCAACAAAGAAAATCGTCATAATCGTGGAATTTCTTCTTTTTTTTCACTTCCATCACGAAGCTGCGAAGATCGCCGCTCTATCGCTGAGTCGACACGCCCCATACGCTCCCAGCCCCGTCACCTTTGCGAGAAAACATATACTCTTGAAATAAAAGCGTACGTACCATACAGCGAAAGGTAATCCGTGCGGCGTTTATTTCAGTTCTGCATAAAACAGAACAGCATATCCAGTGGATAGGAACGAGCACTGCGTTGCAGGTGAGCGACTGCGTCCGACACACGCTGTAGTCCGTCAACATCGGGATCACAACCGGCTTGCAAAAATACGCGGGTTTTTTGTTTTTGTTTTTCAAAAACCATAGTTCCGCACAAGAGCTGACACTGAAATGACGATTCGGCGAAGGAACGAAGCAACGGATCCGGAAAACAAGGTCAACCATCCATTCTGGAAGAGTCCACTTGAAGAAAGGTAGTACAGGCGTTCCATTTGGTTGCCGGGCGAAGGGGCGGAGGGAGGCCGGATCCGCGGTCTTGAAGGAACGGATGATTCCGCCACAGCGGACGGTTCACCGCCGCTTTTAGTTTGTGTGGCATCTCCTGCTGCTCGCTATACCTAAAAAGTGCACTAGCAAAAAAGAAAAAAAAAAATAATAATAACAGTGAACGAGTAGTTCCGTCGCACTTTGATTTTCTTTATGCGGCCAACTTTGTCCCTTATTTCGCGGTTTCTCTCGTGTCGCGAAACGAGGCGTGGCCAGTTGCAGTACACGACCACGTTGACTCCGGCATCAACAACGTGGATCTCCAGTCTACTCGTCGCAAATGTACTGGACGTACTTTTAAAAGAAGCAAGGATGAACATAAGCTTACATGATATAAATTAACGTTCTATTTAAATAGCGATATGAATAGAAGTTTACTAACAATTGCTGTACACTTTATTTTAGCTTTAGTGTCCAAAATAGTTGCATTGCGTTAGCTCTCGTAACACTATATTCTGCAACGGGTCGCAAACGTTCTCTAAACATGAAAACACGGCTCCGCTACGGTATATATGGAGGCCGTACCCATAACGAATTGCTTATAGTGAGTTGCGGAAGTGACTGGACGATCTACTAAATCTTTTAACACGGGCTGTTTAACTTCAGACTTCGGCAACGTTATGCTTCAGCGGACCATTATATCACCAAATGCGTTTCATTTTAGCTTGTCGTTCTGATACCAAAGTCATGGTCCGTGGGTCCTTATAGCTCCCGGCACTTACTTTTTATAGGAAACGATCCAGGTTAGAAAATTAAAACAATATTAAATTTCTCTAATACGGGTGACAAAGCATGACCAAGATATGTCCTCTGCTGTTGCAACGAGTCTTGTTAAATAGTAATATTTTTTGTTTGAAAACTTCATTGAAATACTTGTGCAACATTTAAAATTAATTATTCTCCCACCAAAATTTGAAAATTAGATTGCGCACTTAGGCACATGAGCACTCGAATCTAAAAATAGTTGGTACAAATTTCACACCCATGTGTACCTGCATTTCAACACTGCATTGCCACCATGATTCTTCGAACTTATTAAAAAAAGATAATCATTCAATTTCAGTAATTAGCCTAATGATCTACATTTGATTTGATCAGGGTGTTGAATTAAGAGATGGGTGGGCTATTCCAAGAGACACTTTGACGTCCACGAAGCGCAGAGAAGATCGGCCCGTTCCTCTGCAGGTGACACATGTCGACAAAATGGCGATCACCGACCAAGTCGGATTCAAAAATAAGACTGCCATGTGTGAAGAGAGCGCCAGCGGAAGCTTACGTGGAGAGGGGTGGAGGTGCACGCGTCGCTGCGTTGTTGCTGTTGTTGGGTGTTCCTGGTTGTGTTTCGTGTGTTCATGTGTGTTCTAGTGCTGTATGTGTGTTTTTACCGTGTTAGCATTTCCAAGAGTGGGGCGACATTAGACAACAAATTCGCTCTTCACCGACTTTTTTCTGTTTTGAGCGCCATCTGGTGGAAGCTATATGAATGCCACGGGGAGAAAGTTTCGCACCATCGGAAGCAGAAAGGTGGCGATTTTCCTTCCTTTTAGGGGAGGAACGTTTTCTCACAGAGCGAACATGAGTGGCAATTTTCCTCCTTGTTAGGAGGAGATGGCTTCCTCTAGTAGAGCAATATATGATACACGCGAGTTCCTCGCACAAAAAGGAGGAATGCGCATCTATACGCAAATTCGAGGCAGCGACAACGTGTTCAGGCGTTTGCGAACGACGCATAAAGCACGAGCCGCCTGTCACCCAAGCTGTCGAAAATGTGCTACCATGGTCAGCCAGCCCTGCCGACATTGGCGCTAACCGTGCGGCTAGTATAACGCTACCACATTCGAGGCCCGCTTCAACGAAGGCTGGAGCGCCTAGCGGAACAAATATTTCTACAACGAAAATTCGGCTTCGAAGACTCAGCCATAAAACACGCCGCCGCGATAATTTGCTCGGAAAAACCAAACTCCACACGCAAACAAGGATGAACGCTGCCGGAAGGCAGGGATATCAACGCGTCATTGGTGTGAGCGAAAACCGATTTGCCCCACGCTGATTATGCGCTCTTCCAAACGCTGAAAGCCCAAGTGCATTACCAACTCATGCACTATCAGCAAGAAGTTTTTTACTGAATGGTTCGATTAGAGTCCTTGAATGTGGTAGGCTTAGCTTATCAGACCCCGTAACCCGATCTGCTAGTGGATCCGCCATCTTGGTGGTCAGTACAGAGCAGCCGCAACTGTAGATCGTCACCAATTCAAATGGGACTTCCTCAGCTTAAGATACGGTGTCGTGAAGCACACGTGATAAAGGTTTGCTCTCTCGAAAGTGATTACCATGTCTGGGGACGGAAACGCGTTTTACGCATTTTCAAATGGCTTCATATAACTGAAACTCATAATTTAAGCAGCAAGATGGGTGAAGCCTGGCGTATTAGCAAGATGGGTTACTCTGAGGCGTGGCTTATTTAGTTGCTCTTGTTCAAACGTAGTTCAACTTCGAAGGCAGTGGGTAATCAAAGCCGTTTCTTTCCACTATTATCGCTTGTGACCCTCGCTGGCCATGGGCTTCTTGCCGGAAGTGGCCTATGTTGGACAAACAGGATCTAAAGTCACTGTATCTGAGGGATTATCATTATTGCCTTCGCACCTGCTAGTCGGACGAAAACAAATATCAACATGCAGACGACATAACCTCTCAAGGCGATTGGCTCATCGCTGTCGTGACCATAGTGATGGCCATTTTGCACCCTTTGCGGCTGTGCAGCTTCGAAAGGGTTATTAGATCAGTCGCCTAATATCGTTATGGAGCATCATCGTACCGAAAGCGTTCCTCGGCCAATACGAGCGTCTTTGGCACCTGTGCATTCAATTAACGTATCACTCATGCTATTGTCTCCAGATCTCTTACAATTATGTTGTTTCTCCTGCGTGTTTAAAGACAGTGAAATTATTTTTAAGCCCCATGCACCAACGCCGCGTGTTATGCATACATATTCGTACCACCATCACGCAACATCAGTGCTGGAGACACAGAAAAATAATTTACCTGTCTTTGAAACACCTAAGAAAGCAACATAGTGTAAAGATCTCAGAAATAAGCGCGGTGATGAGTTTGTATACGCAGCGTAAAACAATGCCATATTGCGCTGGTAGTCCTTTCTACATACGATGCTCACAGCGGCATCCTGGTGCGACTGGTTGTGACGACCATTTCGAAGCCTCAAACGTGTAAAACAATCACCTTGAAAGGTTTTGTCGTCTGTGTGTTAGTATTTGTTTTCTTCCGGCTGGCAGGTGCGAAGGCTACGGCGCTACTTTTGCAGATACAGTAACTGAGATTGGCAGGCGAACAGCCCTTGGCCCGAAACAAAGCCGTAATTTGGGAGAGTTAGGCAACGGGCGGAGCAAAGGGTGCGGTGGAGAGGGTGCGGTACAACTAAAGGGGCCACAGGCGTCATACCAATCATGCTGAGACTGCGAAGTCACAATAAATAAAACGACATTAAAGAGTGAAATAGAAACGGTCCATCTCGGCGTCTCGGTGACCGTTTACTTTGGGCCGGCTTAGCTAGAACCTCGTCTCAAGCTAAGACTGGCTGAAAGAAAACAGTGCAAAGGGTGCGGCGCGCGAGCGCTCTGGAGACGCGGCTGAGTCCCTCTCAGCTCGTGCGCTACACTGGCAGTGCTCTCTTTCCGTCTCAGCTGAGACGCTGTTTCTAGCAAGTAGGCCCTGGTTTGGAGTGCACGTTCATTAATTCCATCGTTAAACCTCACATGCGCAAAGTTTTCAGTCACCAAGAGTTACACCTGTGTACTCGGTGACGCTAAAATGGCCTAAATTAGTCGAAGTCACATTTCTAAAGTTCATGACTACCGCTTGCGGGCTTACTACTGCAGAGCGCATAAACGTCTGACGAAACAGGCACTCACTCGATTACCAACGCACAAAAAACATACACACAGCTGCCGCTTGCCAAAGCTGCCGTGTTAACAACGCTAGGGGCTGTTTCGCGGCCTGTGGTTGGCCCGAGATGCTGCCAAGAGACCCTTTGGCAAACGTACAGCTCCACAACGGCAGGGAATTTTGGGAACCTCGGTACAGATCCGCGCTTTCTCGTTGTGACTCCGCGACTGGCGCGCGTCCCAGCAGCCTCACCGCCAGCAGCCGTTGCAGCCATCCCCCATCAGGCCCATGCGCCGTGTCTTACGTCGATTTCGGGGTACCGTATTTGTGGCAGCGTGAAGGCATCGCGACAGATGAACTTATTCCAATACGTTATTCGTCGTAACTTACCTTCCAGATATTAGGTGCCACCGAATCCATTTGGTTTGCAACGCAACCGCATGGCAGGTTTCGACCAGGTTTGACAAAGCGTTAGGTGCATACGACGACGAGAGCCGGTACAAAGGAGAGGGATGAGAAAGGGGTAGTGCCGTTGGTTCTCCGCTCGCCCGACTCGGCTGCTCAAAAGTCGTTGCCATTAGTCAACCTGCGCCTTTTCGCGTCATGACCATGATCGAAGCCAACGAATGGCCTGAGCACTACAATACACGAGCCCTGGCCTGAGCCAGCCAGACGCCCGACCTGCCGCATCTGCGAGAAACTCGTTTCTTCCGGAAAATTCTCACGCCAGCTACGAGGAGAAGCCTAGAACCAAATCGTACAGGGTGAAATTAAGCAGTTTAACTCGCGATTTATATCTACCACTTTTCTCGAGCCTCTTTCATTTATTAAAAAATAAAAGAGAGCCAGAACAGGCCCTTTTTTTAAGTTCTTCTTTTAGTTTTGTTATAAAAGATAATTGTCTATCTTGCACTCACATACCAGCATTAACAAAGCTAAGATTGAGAATCATATGAAAGTGATGGTTTCTTATTCACTAAAGTGTAAAAGCTTATTGCTATTATTTACGGTGGCAGCTTTACCTTTTCTGCAGACCTCCTAATTACCTTGGTTTTGTTGTGGCGTTTTACTTTTTTATTTTTTTTGTCCTGTAGCATGGAATAGCTGAAATCAGGCTTTTCTTGACTCCTGTCTCAGCCAAGCTTATAGACGATGAAAAGTCTGGATTGATTTCATCTAGTAAGCATGCATCATAGGAAAATAAATATGAAGACTTACAAGAAAAATGGAGCAACTTCAACTGCTTTTTTATTGAAGAGCATTCCCACTTTAGAAATTAGCTTATTTGTTATAAGACACAGGTCGCACGTTCTCACTGGACTTTTTAGCACTGCTCTTAGGCGCCCGTTTCCGGCAGGTGGCGTCGCCGTCGGCGTCGGCGTAACCGCGTGCTGCATGATGGGTAGCTTCACGCAAAATTTAGCGCGAAAACTTTCGGCACTCAATTTGGCGGGGAAAGGTTTTTCCTCTATATTTGGCGGGGAAATTTTTCCGCTGAGATCAGCAGGGAATTTTTTCCGATATATTTAGCGGAAATCTTTCCCCTGAATTTAGCGTGAGAAAATATCCGCTAAAGTTAGCGGGGAATTTTTCTTCTACATTGAGCGGGCAATTCGTTCTGCTAAATCTAGCGGGGAAAATTTTCCGCTAAATTTAGCGGGGAATGTTTCTCCACTAACTTTAGTGAAGAATATATCCTCCAAATCTAGTAGGTAAAATTTTCCACTGTATTTAGCGGAGGAAATTTAACCGCTAAATTGAGCGGGAAAAATGTTTCGCTAAATTTAGCTTGGAATTTTTCCGCGAAATTTAGCGGAAAAGTTTCCCTAAATAGGAGCCGAGCAGGAGAGGAGAGGGTCCTAGCCCCCTCTCTGTACCTTCCCCTCTTCGCTTCTCAAGAGCTGCGCATCAATTCGGTGTTACATGGTGTTGTCAACGACTTTCATTTTTCTCTTCATCAGGTATTTTTATTTATTTTTCTTGGAGTCAAGAGATCCCCTCTCACGAACAGAGAGCTTCGACCAACGTTTGGACCAAGGAGTAATTATTTATGCATGTGTTTGTAAACAAAGCCAGCACCCGGCACAAAGCTGGCACCGCTCCGACTTTGTGCTTCACCAGTTTTGCACATTGATGTGAGACCCTGGTCTCTCTCAGCACAGCTACCAGACAAACGATTTTGTATCGCTCGCACGCAACTCAAAACAAGAGGAAAGAGCCACACTAACACGTCGCTAAGCCAGGCTTTCTAAACGCTCCCTGTCGGCCTCCTGTCACCGCTGTGACTGACAGCGCCCCCCGCCTGCCCCCAGGCCCCTGCGGCAAGAATTCGCACCTCGACACCGGTTCCTATGGAGATACCGATTCAGTCTGGCACTACAGAGTTCTGTACACATTACCGGAACTAAGCCAGCTTGTTGCGAAGTAACAACACACACGGACCGAAGAAGTCTCTTGACGGACATTCCATGTGAAAGTTTTGACATTCTAGTTGAGCAGGTACGGATATGCCCCACGTTCAAATGCCATACCCTCAGGGTTTGATTCAAAACGGATTTATTAATCATACTCAACAAAAGAAAGCATGAATCAAAGCATTGATGAACGCTGTGAGACCTGGTACATCAAGCATTATTGTTTCGCACGTTCTCCTTGTGAATTGCGCGGAGATGATGGAGGCCTCGTTCGTGGATAGGGGAAAGGGGACAGTATGGTTGGAAGTATTAAAATTATTTAATAAATGGATATAACTAAGGTCACCGTTGGTAACTCGGGCAATGGAGGAAGAGAACGTGCACGAGCTGGTAGAGAGCTCGAGGGAATCAGGAACCGGCCGCCATCGGGCAAGCATCGGCTAGCACAGCCTAGCCTGTATAAATATGTAAATAAACCGCAATTTACTACATTTGGCGACGAGATGTTCCAGTCAAGTCATCATCCGTGGGCATCAAGTGCGTAGGGTAACGCCCCTTCAACTCGAACGCTCCACAGCCTAGCGGCCTAGTTGACCCTACGACTACACGGACGTTCGGAAGGGACCCCTTCGATGTCAACACAAACCGGGGTGAGGATGACTTACATCGGTCGCGTTCCTGATTTCGATAAGTCAGAAAGGTTCGATCTTTACATCGAAAGGTTTGAACGCTGGCTCGCGGCTAACGACGTCCCTGAAGGCAAGAAGGCAGATATCCTGCTTGCGACACTGCCTGCATCAACCTATGAGCTGCTTCGGAACTTGGTTTCTCCACGAACGACAACGGAATGTTCATATGGGGATCTCAAGGATGCGCTTATCCAGCACTTCAAGCCCAACCCCATCACGATTGCGGAACGATTTCGATTCTACAAACGCAATCAAGAGGAGGGCGAAACTTTGACTGATTTCATAGCCGCGCTGAAGAAGCTCGCTCACACTTGTGATTTCAAGGACTTTTTGAACGACGCCTTGCGAGACCGGTTCGTCTGCGGGTTGAAGGACGAATATTACATCAACCGCCTACTCATCGAAAGGACGCTGACTTTCAAGTCCGCGTGCGAGATCGCCTTAGGTTTGGAACTCGCCAGGCAAGACACTCGTCAGCTCACCCAGAACACTGCTCCACAAGATGGAAGCATTCAAAAACTTCAGGTCCAGCCACGTTCAACAAAGACAAAACCCACGGCTTCAGCAGGGTCCGGCGCCCCTTCGCCACGTACCTGCTACCGTTGTGGCGAGCAACACCTTCAGACGAATTGCCCGTTCAAGAAAGGACTCTGCCACAAATGCGGAAAAAGGGACACATTGCTCGAGTTTGCAGAAGCAAGGCACGTGTCCAATACAACCAGCAAATCTCGAGCGAAGTAGGTCCTCATGATGATTGCGTCGCTCTATATCCTGTTGATGGGGGCACGTGCAGTGTCGGCGACGGCATCGAGGTCCTGCTGAAGCTGGCAGGAAACCCTGTGAAAATGCTGCTCGACACTGGTGCGTCTCTGACCATCATCTCGGAGAGGCAATATAACGAGTCGCTGCGCGGTTTGCCACTCAAACCCACGACTCTGCGCCTCCGCTCGTACACGGGCGATGCCATCCCTGTCCTCGGAGAGGCAGAAGTTTTGGTAACTTACGAAGACCAGGAGATGACACTACCACTGGTGGTCATCCAAGGAGATCGACCAGCGCTGCTGGGAAGGAATTGGTTGCGGCACATCCGCATCAACTGGTCAAACATTTTCTCAATCACCGAGACTGCAGCTCGGAACGGACTAGCTAGTCTGCTAGACAAGCACAAGGTGCTTTTCAGCGAAGAAATGGGAACGGCGAAGGGAATCAAGGTAGCGATTCACGTCCAGCCGGAATCTGCTCCTATCTTTTTCAAGCCTCGCCCGCTTCCATTTGCGCTACGAGAGGTCGTGGAGAAAGAGTTGGAAGATCTCGAAAATAGAGGCACCATCACCAAGGTTGACAGAAGCGAGTGGGCGGCACCGATCGTGGTAGTTCCCAAGAAGGACAAGTCCGTTCGTCTTTGCGGAGACTACAAGGTCACCGTCAACCGTTGCATTCGATCGGAAACCTATCCACTACCGACTGCAGAAGACTTGTTTGCGACCCTTGCTGGTGGCAAGTACTTCAGTAAGGTGGACTTGACCAGTGCCTACCAACAGTTGGAGTTGGAGCACAGCTCGAAGGCCTACACCACCATCACTACACACAAGGGTCTATACCAGTATAATCGACTACCGTTTGGAATCTCCACAGCTCCGTCAATTTTCCAACGGACCATGGACCAAATCCTGAAAGGATTGGAGCACGTAGTATGCTATCTTGACGACATTTTGATTACTTCAGGTACTCTTGAGGACCACCTTCGGTTGTTGGACCAGGTTCTTACTCGATTAACAGAAAAGGGAATTCGGGCCAACCTTCAAAAATGTGAGTTCCTCAAGAGTAGCTTGGAATACCTCGGCTACAGAATTGACGCCCAAGGATTACATCCAACGGAGAGTAAGGTTCAAGCCATCCAAAACGCTCCGCCACCCTCCAATGTGATGGAGCTGCGCTCGTTTTTAGGCCTATTGAACTACTATGGGCGATTCTTGGCCGGTCTTTCCACAACCTTAAGACCACTCCACGAGCTACTAGAAAAAAATAGACGCTGGAAGTGGACAGCAGAATGCGAAAATGCCTTCAAAGAAGCGAAAGAAAGCCTGCTGCGGAGCAATTGGCTTACTCATTACGACCCGAGCAAGCCGCTCTGCCTCGCCTGCGACGCATCTCCAAGCGGAGTGGGAGCAGTCATCTCACACATCATGCCAAACGGGGAGGAAGTGCCAATCGCCTGCGCCTCTAAAACGCTCTCACCAAGCGAGCGTAACTACGCACAGATCGAGCGGGAAGCTCTTGGTATTGTATTTGGAGTGAAAAAATTCCATAAGTACTTGTACGGCCGGAAATTCACACTTATTACAGACCACAAGCCTCTGACCGCGATCTTCAACGCGCACACGGCAATCCCAAGCTTAGCTGCTTTACGAATGCAGCGTTGGGCACTTACGCTCCTCGCCTATAATTATGACATCGTCTACAGGAAGTCCAAGGACCACGGCAATGCTGATGCGCTTTCGCGGTTGCCTTGTGATTCTGGCTCATATCACCCCGATGAAGACACCTCCACACTGCAAGTTTCCAACGTGGAGCTGCTCCCCGTCACAAGCGATCACATCGCAGTGGAAACTCGGAGGGACCCAACGTTATCCAGGGTGCTGGACTTTGCCCTGAATGGTTGGCCTAACTCCGTCCAAGACAAGGTGCTCCGGCCTTACTTTGACAAGAGGGACCAGCTATCCACAGACCAAGGTTGTCTTCTCTGGGGGTGCCGAGTCATCATACCACCATCATTCAGAACACGACTGCTGCATGAACTCCACGAGGTTCACCCAGGCACAAGTCGCATGAAGGCCAAGGCTCGAAACCATCTTTGGTGGCCAGCGTTGGATAAAGATATAGAAGATTTCGTCAAAAAGTGCTACGCTTGCGCGTCTATGCAAAACCATCCGGCGGCAGCACCACTACACCCATGGTCGTGGGCAAGAGCCCCGTGGGAGAGAATTCATGTTGACTATGCTGAACTGAACAAGCAGCACTATCTTGTAGTCATGGACAGCTACTCAAAGTGGATAGAGGTTCTCCCCACAAGGACGACAACGGCAGCTCGCACCGTTGAGATGCTGAGGAACCTCTTCGCGTCCTATGGAGTCCCCTCCGAGCTTGTGTCGGATAATGGACCACAGTTCGTTTCAGGGGATTTCGACAACTTCTTGCGAATGAACGGGGTGAAGCACATTCGCACACCGCCATATCACCCGGCATCGAATGGAGCTGCTGAGAGAGCCGTTCAAACATTCAAGCGAGCTTGGATGAAAGGAAACACACAAGGAGAAACAGAAAACCAAAGGCTGGCCAGATTTCTCCTGAGCTACCGCAGTACTCCTCATACTATAACAGAGAGGACACCGGCTGAGCTGTTCCTCAAGCGGCCGCTTCGAACCCGCCTTGACTTGATAAAGCCAAGTACAGAGCGGACCGTCGTCAAGCATCAACGCCAGCAGCAGTTGGCGCACGACAAATCGCGAAGACCACTTCGTAGCTTCGATGCAGGTGACCGGGTCCTCGTGCGACACGTGAGAGGCAACCAGCACTCATGGTTACCAGGCGTTATTGTTTCCCGACGAGGACCACTGTGGTATCTGGTGGACGTTCGAGGACGCACAATCTCCGTTCACTTGGACCATATTTTACGACTAGATGCACAACTACCAAGTCGTGAAGTATCAGGCCCACCACCATGGATGCTCTCGGGTCCAACTGCTAGTCCTGGAGCGTCTACGTTAGCAGATGGAGATTCGCCACGTTCAGCACCAACCGCCTCACCTCCAGTGGTGCAGACAGGGTCGGCCGGCGACACCTCCTCAACGCCGGCTGAACGTTCAACTCGGTACCCGCAACGCGTTCGGCGTCCCCCAGACAGACTTGGAGCGCTGCCTAACCTGCCCGAAGCTGGAGTGCCCCTGGAACCTAATAACTAAACCTGGAGGAATGTGGTAACTCGGGCAATGGAGGAAGAGAACGTGCACGAGCTGGCAGAGAGCTCGAGGGAATCAGGAACCGGCCGCCATCGGGCAAGCATCGGCTAGCACAGCCTAGCCTGTATAAATATGTAAATAAACCGCAATTTACTACATGCGTAAAGTAGACTTCTCTCATCGACAAACACGCGAGAAAACGCACCCGCAAATTTGGAACGTTTCTTTCTAATTTGAAAAAAAAAAACTTTTATTGCCGGGCTTGTTGAGCCCTCTGAATACCTTCGTGGACCCCAAAGGGTCCGCGGACCTTCGTTCGAGAACCACTGCTCTAGAGAGCCTAGCATACTCCCGACTTCCGGGACAAGTATCGAACTTCCTGTGGCTTCGGTTGCGCGAGGCTCGGAGAGCAGATATTTGTCATACAGCCCCGATGCGGCATGGAAGTAGGGGAAAAGAGGTGATGAGAGCGCGTGGGGACGTCCTAACATCTAGCTCTGCTTGGAATGATTAGTGGGTAGGCCCAAAGCTAGCAGCCTTCGCCTCCACTTGACTCGTGTGAACACTTTAGAACCCGGAACCACAACACTCGGCGTCTGGCTTTCGCATTCGAACGCGTTCGGCGAGTGCAGTGGAGACAAAGACAGCTACCCCTAAGTCCACTCACTAATCATTTGAATCAGAGCTCTGCGTTCTGAAGTCACCGCGAGCTCACATATCCTCGTCTCTATCATTTTCTCTGCGCATAGTAGAGATTGGTGGTGCTATGGAGGGTAGAAAGCTGCTGGAGGCGACATGACGCCATCAGAGGTGAAGCCGGTGGAGGCTTCCGCCCTGGAGGGACACGCTCCCAACACAGACCATAAACGAATACCTCTGAAAGACGCTATTTTACGGAAAAGGCAACTTACTTGGCGCCATCAATTTCTTTGGTCAACCTTGGGGGCAGTCCCACCTACCGCGACCTCTGATGGCTTCACTTGAGATTTGCTCGTTCGGTTAACCTGAACAGGTATGTCGCCTCCTCTTATTCCTACCTCCATGAGGGGTGATGAGCTCTTGGCTGAGCTGTGCTCAGCATGCGATCTTCACGGCCCAGGATTTTGTGAAGAAATAAATTCTTTCCAGTGCGATCTTCAGTGTCTGTGCGTATGGCGAGTGCTTTGCTCGCCCTTCTGAGCGACGAAGAAGCATGTGCTACTCTTCAAAGTCATCACACTGGGCTGTAAATTTGTCAACATAAAAACGGTGAACAGGCACCTGTCAACATTTGCTCACAGGCACTAATAAAGCGTAAACAAAGTAACAGAACACCACATTTCGCATCTTATCAAAACGAGAACACTGATTTCCTTTCTACGTTTTTGTAATTCTTGTTTTCCTCAATACATTTAATGCCAATTCAAATAAGGGCGTTTGCTTAAGTTTTCTTACTTTACGTTATAAGTCACCCGGAGAAGAGTGCTACAGATGTTGCGTGCAAAGCTAGATTTTTAACTTTCCGTGATTCGTATGAAGTACATGTATGACGCCGCGCTTCATACAAAGTACGGATGTACCGGGGACAGCCGGCGTAAGCAGACGTAAGCTCCCGTAATATAATGCCATATGATAAAAACGGCACTTTGTGAACGAACCTTTATTGTTAGTGCGCAACTTCAGAAAACGTACGGCACTGGTTTTTTACTGCGTAAGCTCAACACAGCTCGGAGCACGTGGCGAGAAAGCTCCCGCTGCAAAACCCAGAAATCTGGGTTTAACCCCCACCCCGCCCTGTCGTTTGATCCTGTACGATGCTCATCCCAGATCCAAATTAGTATCGTACAGAGGTGCGTTTGTGTATCACTACTGCGTGATCCACGTTAAAAAGCCTATGATGACAGTGGTACTGCACTGGCGAAATTTCTCATTTGTAACTCAGACAACAGACGCCAATTGGAGCTTACTAATTTCCGTCTTTTTAAACATAAACACAGCCCAATCACTATGCTGAAGAGTGGGGCATTTTTTTTAAACTGACGAGCGCGCGTGTACAGTTTTGAGCGACCCCCAAGCTGCGCGAGTGCGCGGAGTCTAACAGCCTTAACTATAGCCTCTTACAAGGACCACTTGTCGCATAACCTCATACGAGCGCTTAATTTACATACCGTCGTCCCGGTGCATTCTTGGATCGCCCGCCTACACAGGGTAGGCAACCGCCCTGAGTATCTGCGAAAAGGCTTAGAAACAGACGTCGTGCGTGAGTTAGTTCAGATTGCTTCTTTTTTTCGTGTTACACTTCCCAAAATCTACGCTGTCCTGGCTATCACTCCGTCGTCGTCATGTGATCAAGAATGTTTTAATAAGAATAAGGACAATCACGATTTACATGTGATAAGCGCAATGTGCTTGAGTGCGAGTGTGGCTGCAGTGTTAATAAGCGTCATACGTTCTACAATGATCCTTATTTATGAAGTTAGTGGATTGGGAGCGTAAATCGCTAGGGCTTTTTTCATACTCATCGTCAGGTTTGTGCTCATGGCTACTTCGTCTAGGACAAGACGGCAGATTTGAACCCGGTGCAGTGCCCCGATTAAGCTATCACAGCAAAATGTGCTATTGCTCTATGGCATGTGGGTGGTATGAAAACGTTACGAGCCATTACTCAAGTTGCAGCTATAAAATACTGACAGCTTAACTGCATAGACTATTTTAAACTGCTCATACATACCTTCATTTTGGAAATAGATGGCGGACTCCACAGGTCGTTTTGAAGCGCGCACGGATCGACTTTCTGGAGCCCGGCTACTTCACTGGTTGATCGGGATTGAAACGGACGTGTTTCGTTGTCTTTTTGGATCAGCTCCCACTCCAGATCTCGAACCGTATCCGAGAATAGTCGCTCCGCCCATTTCGAGGGATTCGACCGGAAGCAGGTTTGCCAGACCTCGACGCGCACACGTGACTTCATTTCTCGCCGGGGATCTCGCATCTCGCCTGGGAAGAATTCGTAATGGCCGCTCGCAAAGTGCCCCCGCTTTACTGCTGCTGCTTCTGCTTGATGACAGATCGTCGACAAGTTGCACGAGCTGCTCCTCCGGCAGCAGCGGCTCGAGTAGCACCATGACGAAGAATGCTTGCATGTCATGCATAAATTCGACCGCCTCTTGGGACCTCTGCTGAAGATGCTGCAAATTGTGACGTTCTTGGACAACGTTCACGAGTATTCCAATAAAGAAGCAAGTGGGCTACGCTGATGCTCATCATTATTGGGAGCCGTAGCGACTCCGTTCGGTCTGTGTGCTTCATCTCGGATCCAGTCTACTGACCCCGCGAGCTCCAAAAGGACTAGTTGAATTCGCCATTAGTCAAAGCACCCCACCCTCGTTGTCCTCGTCTTTTCGAGGAGGCATGGTGATGACCTGTCATTAGCCAGCTCGATTCAACAGGCCAATTTTCAAAATGGCGGTGCTCTTAAAATGCGGTTTATAGGGGACTGTGCTTTGAGTTCATAGCGAAGAAGAGGGGTGTCAAGCATGCGGCACGAGGCACGTGCCGTTTGCTTGACACAAGGAATGGTCAATATTGTTGTTGCCGGAGAAATGCGAGATTGCATTGCTGCAGAAAAAAACAAAAAAACATTGGGTTGTATGGATGTTTATACAGCCTAGACCTTGGTCTGCCTCGACAGGCGACGAGTCTCTCAGCTGTATATGAGCAATTTAGCCAGTGCAGTACATCCGCTAGCCTGTGGTTTTGAACGTCCATCTCGCAGTTGTGATACAGGACCAAACGCCGGTATCATGCTCATTCAGATCGAAATGGGCAGGGATGAGGATTGAGCCCAGGATTCTGGGTTCTGCAGCGCGAGCTTTCGCTCCACGTGCTCCGAGCTGGCGTGCGCTAGTTCATTCGGCCGCCAATTGCCCCCCCCCCCAATCGCTGTAGAATGGGGTTAGGACGATGGATGCATTACGCAGTGATGCTATGGCAACGCGCAATACCTCGACGCCGTGCGTCTTTCTTTCGCCTTCAAGGACTGAACACGGCCCATGCAGCAAACTATCATAGACCTACTAAATGAGCTACGCTTAAAATATTGACCAAAGTTAATAGAAAAGGTCAGTTGAGAAACTGCCTTAGAGCCTGCTTTGAAGAAGTGGCTCCAATTCGTACACGAGAACCGAGCTAATGGCGATTGCAACGAAGCCATTTCTCCCGCAGCGGCCACTCCGGGAACTGCACGTCTGCAGGTATCGGCTGAGGTTGAGTCGTGCATTTTGTAGTGGCACCTTGCTTCCCGATTTCGTTGAGGGCGCCAGCATCATTGTTCTTTGCACAGAGCAGACGTAACTGGCGATCGTCAATATTCAAAAGTGCGACATCCTCAGCATAACTTTTTGTATTAGGAAGCTCATCCGGTATTGCTTTGCTCTCGCGCAAAGTGTTTAAACATTCAGGCAAATGGAAAGGCTTTTCCTGGGATTTCAGATAAATTATCAAAATGGTGACAACCAAAAATTTAAGGAACAAAAGTTGTAAGGTTCCTTACTCTGAAGTGTAGCGTATTTAGCTTCTCTAAGCTATCCCCGAGTGACTGTATTGAAGCTAGTCCAGCACCACGTTAACTCGAGTTCCGCGAATGGCAAGGCTGAACCAAAAAGACACATGCTGTCATTGCTGGAGTAACTGCGATGGCTTCTTGTGTACACCTGTCACATCTCAGATATTCATTGGATAATCTTCTTTTAAGTGTGCTTATATTCCACGGCCTACTATATCTCTCTGCTGGAGCGCGTAGACTATATCACAGATTCCGTGTTTTGGGAATTAATTTCTCGTTAAAATTGGAGGCTGCCTGTCAGAGTTTATATTTCGCGGCAAATTCGGTGAATACCAGACTTTATTTGTGTTTGATTACCAAGTGTCTGGTATTTCGATTTGATTTTTCAATCATCATATATTTTAAAAATTAAAATAAATAAACAAATAGAGTCCGGGTATCGTGACCCTCTGTCCTGAAAAAACCTCGACGGGCCTAAAGGCAAACGCCTTTTGTCAATAGTTCTAGATTTCAAATGAAACTGAAGCTTCATTTCAGGGCTACTTACACCGTGCTCTTATACAGATTGTTAGTAAAACGACGTCTACCTTGCTTTTTATTTTGTCGTTGAGACCTTGATATTCGGAGTTTCTTGGATAAATCCGAATTGAAGGACAATGTACCGGCGAGCGTTTGTCGGAATTCATGGGATTCATCCGAAGATGTGGAACCCTAACTATAGGGTGACTCAAAATAACGAAACTAGATCTAAAATAGGCCGTAGAAATAGGCGCCTCCACGTAGCAATCTAAGCTTTTCATGAGGGGTGTTTTTCACAGGCCGGTCTTTTATGCAAAATTACAAAGTGTAGCACAATTTCTGTAAAAAAATAGGGGCAAAAAAATTAAAGACGTTTTCAACTTCCTGTAATACCGAATTGGAGCCCAGCTCTTGAGAAGGAGGGGAGGGTACGGAAAGGACGGTATGCCCCTCCTCCTGATCCGTACCTTCGCCTCGTCCTTCATCATCAACTCCTCCCGTGCTCCTCGCCTTCTCTCCTCTTCCTGCTCCTCCCACTCCTTCCTCCTCCCTCCTCCCTCCACCTCCCCCTTCTCAACCTCTCTCCTCCTCCCTCCTCCTTTTCCTCCCCCTCCTCCCTCCCTGCGCAGTGCATTATGGAAAACGTCCCTTAATGCAACGTGCGCTTCACCGCGGTGCATTATGGGACGTTTCCCATAATGCACCGCGCGATTCATCCCGACGACGACGGCGACGCCGACACTGCTGATGCCGGGAACGGGCGCCTAAGAGCTGCCCTCTAAAAACTTGCCAGGGTCGACGGCGGACGGCGGCGCACATGACCGCGTTGAGTGGCGGGTGCGTTTGGAGCACCACTTGATAGATGGCGTCGGGAGCAGCGTCGGAAGGTGTAGCCGGCCAGCGAAAAAAAGCAGACGACACCCAGACGAAATTCGTCGGCAGCAAAAGCACCGTTGTTTTGCAACCCCGTATGTTTATTTTACTTGAAGTTCTGGGACTTTACAAAATGATTATGTTGGTTTTAGTAGACCACGGTCGTCGCGATCTGTCTCGATTAGAGTAACTCTATGCGCTCCGCTTTGTGGGGCACAGTACCGCATTAATGCTTCCAGGAGGGCCATGTTGGATCCAAGGCCGCACTGAGGGAAACGACCGTCACTTCTGCAAGATTCCCGGATGCGCGAGCAACAAGATCGTCCTGCGTGTCGTCTTTTTCCCAAACTTTGAAAACATGCTTTCAAACTTCGCTCCCGCCATGAAAAAAAAACAAAAAAAAAACGCGTTTATACTTTATTTTGTGGCTGCACATAACGTCGAATGGTCGAGGAACCTTCCAGCTCGTTTTATTTTAGTGTAGGATGTATATTTCGCAAACGCAAAGTTAGAAACGCAATCCACCCGAAACTCGGTGCATGCAAGGCTGCTTTCCGGCAGGAATATTTGAACCACTTCGGTCCACGTGACCGCGTTTCCAACAATTTGGAGTTGGGGGCGAAAAAGAACTCGACACTTTGGCTCTGCAAGCAGGCCTCTGCGGGAACTCTGGTCGGCGATATCGCCGCAGCGGGTCGGACGCAGCCGATGCACGGCACGAGCGTGGACCTGAACGTGCCTGTACTGCACGAGCGCCTGCTTGGCAGGGACGCTGGAGCCGGAGCTCGCGCTTGTGGCATCGGCGCGTCTGGACCGGCTGAGCGAGGTGCAAAGTTCTGTATGCACGTTTGCAAGCACGGTGTCTCGCCTGGTGCCCCACGCGCTCAAGGCCGTGCTGCATGCGCGTGAAGCTGGCTTTGCCAGGCTCGCCATATCACGCGCTTCCTCACACGAGCAGGGCCATGGCGGCGGCCAGATGCCCCGTTTTCAATCGTCGCATCGGCGACGTGAGCGATCGAAAGTGTCGCTGTGGTCGGCCCATCCCATTTGAGGTGACATGCCCACGAGCTCATGACGTCGGAGCAATGGAGTATCATTCGACCTAGATCTACGAGGAATGCAAGAACTTCAATCTTGATGGTGTTGGCAGTGCGCTGGTGCTATGATAATCAGGCTTCCACCATGCCCTACGAACACCATAGAACTTGCCGTTCAGCACGGTAGCTCACGTCAAGCAGCCAGGCAATCAAACGTAGGGCCGCCACCGTAAACATCTCGCCGCTAATAGGCTCACTACGGGAGCCAGAGTTGCGCGTCTGTTTTCCACGTGCCGCCGCGCCGCTATTCGCCGAGATCCGATCACGTGAGGAGCCGGATCAACTGCCGTGCAGGAACGTAGACGTTGCACGCGCCCCGGCGTACGTTCCCTTAAGTTTGAGCGCGCCGCGCGCCTCGAACGCGCGGTGCCGTTATTCGCCGAATTCAGCCACGTGACGAGCGGGATCAACATGCCGTGCAGGCAAGACGGCGCTACGAAGATGAACGTGCAACTCTGGCTGCCGTAGGGAGCCTATAGACTTTTCCGAGAAAGTACGTGTGGCCGGTGCCATTTTGAGTGCTCGTGCGTATGGCGCGTGCTTTTCTCGCTTTCGAGAGCGACGAACACGCACGTGCTCTGCTGTGAGGATCGCACGCTGGACTGTCATTTTGTAAACATTAAAAAGGTCTATTAGCAGCGAGATATTTTGGTGGCGCCCTACTATGGTTCCCCCTTGTGACGTCATTACCTTGCAAACAACAAGTTCGATGGTGTTTGTAAATAGCATGGTGGAAGCTTGAAATCATTGCACTCTCAAAGGAACACTGCCAACACCGTCAAAATTAAAGTTCTTTCATTCCTCTTATTTCCGTCGATGATAAATCCCCTTTCCGACGTCATAGTCAGCGTTCGGCCAATCGTGGAAGGCCGACCACAGCGACGCTTTCGGTCGTGCACGTCGCCGCATGATTAGAGTGCCTTCATACGCACGCGCCTTTTGCTTGAGTGGTGACATCTCAGCCATTTTCCCGCCCAATCGGTTTTTTATGCATTTTGAAGTGCGCGCGATCCTATGTCACTCAGCTCGAGCGCGTAGCTTTGGCTAATACATCAGACGCCATTTTACCTCCCAAGTCACGCACCCAGTGCGCCAGAGCGTTACGCGCTGGCACATTCAGGGCAACAATGGATGTCTTCACCCTGAGACAGACACACATGTAGGCACCCTACATTTGAAGGGGAGGTAACGCCATCTATCAATACGTTCGCTGGACGCTTCCCGCCACTCGACTCGGTCGTCTGCGTCACCGCACGCTCTTGACCCTTGCACATTTTTTGAACATAATGTTTTACAGAAAGGGAGCTACGCTTTCAAATTTTACATGAAAAAAAACGACTTGTGAATTAAACTATTCACGGATGGTTTAGATTGCTACGTGCAGGCTCTGATTTTTACGGCTCATTTTAGTTCCTGCCCGGTGATTTCAGTCACCCTAAATATCCAAGCCTCAATGGAACCCTTTAGAGTCACGTGCTGGGCCGGCCGTGTACCATCAAACGGCCTTTAGCAAACTCCGGCCATGCCTCCCCTTCCCCTCCCCCCCTTTATTATACGCCCCTATATAGTAGGTACCACTGTAAGACCAGAGCCGCATTCCAAAAACAAACGGCGGTCGAGCGCCTACCAACTGTCAAACCGCGTGTTCTGATTAAAAAAAAAAAAAAAAAGCTAAACAAAAAATTTAATGAGGGGCGCGGCTTCCACCCTGGCCGTTCAGCCCTAGGGCCGGCTCTGGTCCCGTGCCTACCGTTCAAAAATCTCTAGAACCGCACAATTGCGGACCAAGTCACAGCACAGAACATAAAAAATTTAAATTTCGTTATCTGATTTGTTGCATTTGAATAATTTCTAAGTGTTTCGACATTATTGGTGTATTTTCTGTATGCTGTTGTCAGGAGTTCCACAGCTTCAAACAGAGGGCACACTTTCGATAGGGGTAAAGTACTGTGTAGTCCTGACTTGACAAAGTAGTAACTATTTTATTATAAATGCGAGCGAAGCTGAAGGCAGGGGCACAGTTTTCAATAGCCTGCACTGATGTAACAAGCATTGGTGATTCGAGGCCGGCTTTGCTGCTGACGGTGTACCTTTTGGAAGAGTACGTACAGTCGGGGACAAAAGTCCCCAGGACGTGCGAGCTGTGGGTGAAACGCATTGCTCTGCCGTCTGCCGGCGGGTCGCCTGGTTTCGAGATCACACAAAGCGCATGCGCGTCCCACTCTGCCTGCAAACATGTGTGTTTTCCGTGCTCTTCTGCGGCACAGCGCCCCTCAACGCTCGGAATCGGGCGCATGGTACCACCTCAAAAGATAGCGCTGGCGGCTGACGAGGCGATCCGCTACATTCCAGCTCAGAGATACCGCCTTGGGCATTGCGTCGCTTTTTCGCTGTGTCAGCGCACCTTGCTTTATAACCAGTTCCAGATTATCGCTCAGTTGAGCTGCCGTGACGTTTTACTTTAGAGGCTAAGGTCGGTAAGCGCTATCTCCGAGGCGGTACACGCGCCCAGATTCCGGGATTAGGCGCCGCGCCGCAGAAGAGCGGGAAAGCGCACATGTCGGCGAGTCACGGTAGGACGCGCATGCGTTTTTTGTGATCTCGAAACCAGGCGACCCGCCGGCAGATGGCGAGCAATGCGTTTCAGTCGCAGCTCGCGTGTCCTGGAGACTTTTGTCCCCGACTGTACATCTTGTATCACCGAATTTCTTTCTCTTGTAAAAGAAGAAGTTGAGATGAACACCATCATGATGTAATGACGGGACTTGCAAGTCATGCATAGCGCCAAAGCGGCCGAGGTTACGTCTTTTTTGCCGTTTAAATATGGCGCCGCTGTAGACATTCACGGTTGTTATAGACGCTTTGCACACGCCCCAGATTACAGCCACCATTGATGACCTTCTTTTGTCTTACCGAGATACCGATCCACAGAAGCGGGCGTTGACGAGCCTCAACAAAGGACCACGCTGAGGAGAAGCGATACAATAAAATCTAAAATGACAATGATCTGGCCTGCTCTGGTAATGATGAAGTGTTAGAAACGGAATAAGAGGAAACAAAAACTGAAGGTCGGTTATGGAGGCGCCGATGCACAGCAGCTGCAAGGGGTCTATAAGACCATTATCAACGCTCTCCTTAGTTCAAGCGACGAATAAAAAAAATAAAAAAAACAGTACGCCGTGTTGGCACGTGCTCCTTGCCATTTTCAGCGTTCGTGCGAATGGCATGCACGTGACTTTCTCGCTTAAAAGAAGCGACGAACAGGCACGCGCTGACCTGAGGAGATCCCACGCTGGGGTGTAGATTTGTAAACATTGGTACGGTGTATACCCTGAGCTCTAATTCTGCTGTTATTTAAGGGCCGGTTCACACGTACAGCGGAGCACTAAGTTAGTGCCTCACGAGCGCTGGAAGCAGCGCTCATGTGGCACCAATTTGCGCTTGACGTAGCGCTCGGTTAGCGCTTTAGCAGCGCTTCAGCAGCGCTCGGGTAGTGATTCAGCAGCGGAGTGTAAGCGCCCTCACGATCCTTGTGCCGTTCTTCTGCTGCGGAACAGTGCATGCACAGCGATTCCGCTGTTCTTTTTCATTTGGCGGTGAAGGAAGAGCAAGTAAAAGAGTCGCTCTCCAAGCGAACGGTGGGGCAGACAATCCAGAGTCACGGACTTTGAGCGACTAATTGATTGTTTACGGCCTCATCACCTTCTCTTCGACGTGCGTGACCCTGGTTTCAAAGACACGCAGTTAAGAAATAATCGTTTTCGAAATAACTCTGAGTCTAGGTTCCTCAGCCTGGGAACACGTTTCGCGGGCACCCTTCGGTATCTCGGTGGCAAAAAATTTCACGCTCTCAGAAGACTCTTCTGAGCGTTAAGCCGTCCACACACATATGCACAAACTGCGTATGTAACACCATTTGTCGTGTTTCTAATTCAGCGTCCCACATGTCCGCCATGTTGCTGCTGAGGCTCACACAACCACAGGAACCGGAACCGGAGCGCACGCACTAATCCTCTGCAGTAACTGCGATACAAGAAGCGCTAACAAGACGCTACTGAAGCGCTACTAAAGCGCTAATCGCGCGCTATATTAGAACTAAGTCACACGCTAGGCTGCGCCACATGAGCACTCTTTCGAGCGCTTACGTAGCGCTGACCTAGCGCTCCGCTGTTTTTTTAACAAGCCTTGAAGGAGCTGTGCAACGATATTCAGTTGGAATGTCTTTCACTTTACACGAGCTTACTGGCACTGGTGGGACTCAAGGATACTCGCACGCAACGCCACTGGCCAAGAAACTCCTTTGTTGCGGTGTAATTTCAAGGACAAAAGCGATCATTGTCATTCAATCTCTCTTTTGCAAAATTTGATGACGTAACGTGGGGATCGCAGTACACCCAAGTGACGATATTTGAATGCGGTTCATAGATTGGACCCGAGCATTGCGTGGGCGCTCGATTTGGGCTCGTGATAATTACTAGCTCGAGAAGCATTCGGGTAGTGGCCCGTGTCCAATTGCTTCAACGACGACAATAGCCGAGCCATAACAATGTCTGGAACTCAGCGCGTGTCCTGTGCTTTGCCAACCCCAGGGCGTGGCTATGATCAACATTGGCGGCATATAATCCATTCCAGGTCACGTGGCCGCTTGTTCTGGCTGCGAGTTGAGGGGTGAACGCTGCTCGTTTTTCTTTAATTTGTTTCTGGGACTTCTATTGCGTGGGGTGAAAAACGAACGCGTGTTACATAGGTCATCAACGTCAGGGATCCGTTCTAAGCGGTATTTGCCCAAAGTACAAAAATTGTTGCATCGCCCCTTTAAGGCGGCTGTTCTGCGGCGGCCATCTTGAACAAGCCATTGGTTCAACCTATAGATTGCGGCACTCATCCCTGTGGCCAGAAAACTAGCTCGTGGCACTGATGTTCCTTCTCTGCTCTTTTTTCCTCCTTTCTGCTGCTCGCCCGTGCACTTTCACCGCTCAGCGCGTGCTCTCGCTGACACATATGCCAGCAAAAGTGCCTGTGATAGCTTAGTTGCCCAGATTTGCCCTAAGGCGGAGCCCAGCTATAGCTTCGTTTCAGCTTAGGGTCCAGATCGCAGCCGATGCTACAAGCACGAGCGTGCGGCCCTGAACAGTGCCCGTACTGCACGAGCGCGCACTAGCTTCGTGCAGGGACGACTGGAAGCCCGGAGCTCGCGCTTGTAGCATCGGCTGCAGTCTGGACCTAAGCTGAAACGAAGTATAGCTCATCTACCCGAGCGAGAGTTCCAAGTTGGGCAAATTTTGTTCTTTGATATTAGCTTTGTTCCGCGCTGCAGGGGCGACCAAGCGATTTTGTTAGAGGCTCACGAGCCAGTAGCTATTGTTTTAATTATTTAAGAATTAAAAATATAGTCAATCAATCAGTGAAGAACGTTTTTAAACGATAAAGAACATTTATAGGATATGATTTGTCAGCATTTCGTGAACGAAACAGCTTTCGCACGAAATAGGCCTTTAAATTCATCTTTATTGCAAGTCAGAGCTCAGCCGGCATAACACGTCAATGAGGCAAATCAAGCAGAGCCAAAAACACTACGTCACAGAGCTCGACGTCTTTTAGTGCGTTTTTCGTCACCGGTTAAATCAATAGAGCGCCGACCATGCATCATGGTCATGAGCTTTTAGTAAGCGTGTGTACCTTGCAGTTTTTGATTGCATTTTGATTTATGATAAAACAAACAATTGTAGAATTTGTTTTTCAATACGGGTGTACCGAAAGGCGCTCTATATAACTCATCATTTTGATGATAGTTTCAATAAAACTTGATTACCAATTACCTGATATTAGAAATAATCACTTGGTTATTGTGGAAATAGTATGCCAAAGTCGAAGAATCCGCATGTTCAAGAAAAGAATAAAAGCGTATTTTGTAGCCCCAGTGACCTGAATATAAAAATTGTTCCGCGAATTCGTGGCAGATTTCGAAGGTATTTTCCTTATTTTTATGGTTGTTTTTACTTTTGCTGATCAATATTTATTGTATTGATAATTTGATGTTGAAAAATATACTAATGTCTTTCGTGCATCTTTACTAATATGTGTGATTAATTTCAACAGAAATGGGGAATTTTCTTTATATTATATGTTATATGCAATATTATATGTAAATGAATGGGATCTCAATAATGTAGATGTGAATGATTTCTATTTGAAGCTTTTGATGACGTTGATATTAACTATTGTGATTACCGTCTCGCGGAGAAGGAGCGACCAGCCACTCCGGAGCCCGGAACCCAAGTGTTTTATTATCACTTAAATTGAACTCAAGATAACCCAGAGCATGCGCACTCGCAGGGATGGAAGTACGTGTCACCGCGGGGCACGCGTGTGGAAACTGTCGAGTCATCACTACATCGCCCCTTCTAAGTTTGTACAAGTCCGGACGTACCGGTCACCTAACTTGGCGGCCCGACCGAGTCACACTTATCGGCGTATTGTCCGCCGTCGACGTGTCCGTCGACGTCGATGTTGACGGGGAGTTTGTCAAGTTCGTCGGCGCTGCTGTTGGTGCGGACTAAACTGCAGTCGGCTATTGTTGGCTCCCTGCACCCGGACATGTTCGTGCCGTTGAGACCGCAGGATTGGCTGGAGCCGTAGTCTCGTTGGTCAATCACGCCAGGGTCAGGAGCGTCAGAGACCGCCAGAGACACATCTAATGGTACCACGTGCCGGCGGTTGTGTTGCAGGACTCCTGTCCCGTTCTCATCTACGTAGGAGCGTTGCCGTTTCGCTGGACTCAGGACTGTTGCTCGGCACCGCACGACTTGTACTTACACGTCGTCTCCTACGGACAGCGGGCGAAGTTGGCGAGCGGTGTGACGGCGATTGAAGTCCTTTTGCTGGCGTATTCGTGCCTCCCCGTGTTTTCTTTTGAAGTCCCCAGCTGCAATGTCTCTGGCATCTTCAGTACTTTTGTCTGCAACCGTCGGCTAATTTGCAGTTGTGATGGGCTGTAGCCGGTCACTCCAGGAGTGTTTTGATACACCCGGAGGGCCATGTGCGGGTCCCTGACTTGTAGAATGTAGTATTTCGATTTTTTTGCATTATGTTCACCACACTAACCAGGTGGCGCCTCAAACTGCTATAGTAATTCCGTAGCCAGGCGGCGCTACTATTCAATCATCGGGCCCGTGCGCCCAGGTGGATTTCCCCGGGGCCTTTGAACCCCGCGTTGTTTTGGTATGAATAAACGAGTACGTGTTTGGACCTCGACGCCGCTGGACGTGTCGTTCTTCTGGGGCGTTCCCGCCCTCGGGCCGTCGCTGCTCGCCGCCTCGCCTCGACATGTGAGACTTGGTCTTTTCCAGCGAGGCCGCCTCGGCCCTGCTTCTTCTTTTCTTACTTTCTTTGGGCTCCCCGGTTTATAACATAGAACAACTCTTTCGTGGTCCGAACCATACACTCCGCTGCCTCATTTGGCTGTGGGTAGCGTGGGCTGCTCGTGAACGTGTTGAAAACCGCGGCTCTGGGCGAACTCGGCCAACTCTATCGAAGAGCACTGCGGCCCATTGTCCGATACCAGCACGTCGGGGATCTCATACCAAAAGAATGTGCTCTTGACTGCTGCGACGACGGACGTTGATGCCGTCGAGGTCAAGCTGATCTCCTCTGGGAAGCGGGAGTAATAGTCCAAGACGAGCACGTAGTGTCTCCCCTAGAGCTCGAACAGATCCGCACCGACTCTGTGCCACGGACGACTGGGAGTCGGTGTGTTGATGAGTGGCTCGGAGCGCTGTACACTTGTTTGAGCGCACCGCTCCCATGCTGTCACAAGTTGCTCTATTTCGCTGTTTAGAGTAGGCCACCAAACTGCGTCCCTTGCTCTTGCCTTGCAACGTCCGATGCCCTGATGTCCTTCATGTATCATCTGCAGTATCTCGTGTCGCAGCAAGCGCGGAATAAAGATGCGGCGATCTTTGAGTAATAAGTCATCGCACACCGGTGATATTCATGCGTTCCTTTTAATAATCTGGTAGACGCACAGGAACTCTGGACACATGGTCTGGACATCCCTTTTCCCTACTTTTCACAGAAGCGCTGCAAGCCCGAGCAGATGCCGTCTTCCGCTTGGTGTTTTCGTAGGGCTTCCAGGCGGGATGACACGAAATCAGCGGCTGCTGAAACCACTTCGCCGACGAAGAGTTCTATGGAGTTCACTCGACGTTGGCAGTGCTGATCCAGTTCCTGCAGCGGGGCCCTTGACAGGGTGTACGCCGTAGCTAAATGTTTGCCGGGGACATAAATAACGGTGAACCGGTAGCGCACGAGGAGGATGCGTAGTCGCTGAATTCTAGGTGGCATCGGATCCAACTCCGCAGATTTCAAGAACGTGACGAGAGGGCGGTGACCCGTTTCGACTTAAAAGTCGATGCCTCTGAAAAACTGATCGAGGCGCTCGACCGCCCACGTTACGGCCAGGGCTTATTTTTTGGCCTGGCTGTAGCGAGTTTCGGTGGTCGTGAGAGCCATCGATATATGGGCCACTGCCCGTCTCTCGCCAAAGGGCTGATCTCGAATCATGACGGCCCCGAGTCCGCAAGAACTTCCACCAGCTGAAACTACTGTCGGATAGGACGGGTCGTATTTGGCCAAGCGCATGTGAGAGCTAAGCACGCTCTTTAGCTTCTCATAAGGCAACTTGCTACTTTTGTCCCCAGCACAACAAGTTGCACTGTTGTAGCAGTCCTCTGATTGGCGCCGTGACGTCTGAGGGGTGTGGGCTGAAGCACCCTACGTGGTTTGCCATTTCTAGTAGTCTTCGTACCCCACTGACGTCCGAGGGTATCGGCAACTTCTGCAGGGCCTCGATCTTTTCGGCATCCGGGCTCATTCATCTCCCGCTGACAAACACGCCGAGAAACTTGACTTCTGTGGCAGCAGAAACTGCACTTCTTATTGTTAAGTTTAACGCCTGCCTCGTCGAGCCATTGCAGCACTTGCTGGAGTCGACGATCGTGCTCGCTCTTTAATGCGCCGAAGAAAATTAATTAAATTATTGTTGTCTAAATTATTGTCATCTGGTTTTGGGGAACCACAACATTAACCAATATAAACAATCTTCATGTCTCTCAGAAAAAGGCCATATGGAGTATCGTCAATGCCCCATATGATTCTCATACACAGCCCCTTTTTAAGACTCTGCATATCATTCCAGTTACCAACCTGTATGACTACACAATAATTTTAAGATACACAGCGGGCATTAAACTGAACAATCCTTTATTTCAAGAGATCGCTGGTCTAGCTAGAAGTATACATTTTTATTCTACTCGTAATGAGGATGTCTGGAAGGTACCATACAGCAGAACAAACTATGGAACGCAGATGTTGAGACACCACCTCCCATCAATATTGAACAATCTAAGAAGCAACAACTTCACCATAGAAACACTAACACCTCGCGCCATCAAGAATATCTTTTTGTAGCTCACTTATTTTTGTATAGTGCCTTATGATATCAGTGTTCTTTTTTCCGGTTACAAGTGTCTACATGTTTTTTTTGTTTTTTCTTACTCGTCTTCCTGCTATATAATTATCGATTTTGTTTATATTTTCTTACAATTTGCTTATCCGCCTCTGGCAAGAAAACGAGGGTGGGGCCCAGTCAAGCCAATATGTTGGCTTTATACTCATGCCCCTGTCGTCTGTACCATATAGACGAAATAAACTGATTCTGAATCTGAAAAGAGTGTCATCGATCATGGTCACAACTCCTTCTAGTCCCTCGAGAATGTGATTCATCTCTCGCTCGAAGTACTCTGGCTCGAAGTACTCTGGAGCCTGCGGGAACAGAACCTTCCCATCGGGGTTATGAACGGCGTCAGCTTCTGACTTTCTTTAGAAAGCTTCACTTGGTGGAAGCTTGCAGTGGCGTCCAGCTTCGGGAAAACCTTTGCTCGCCCGAGACGTCCGAGGATGTTCTCAACCGAAGGTAAACTGTGACGCTCCTGAGTACGACTTCGTTGAGGCGCGTAAGGTCTACCCAGATGCGGTTGCCTCCTCCTCTCTTTGTAACGACAACCACTGCAACGGCATCAGTACGTCATAGATCCGGTGCGACTCATTGATCCATTGTTTGCGCGGCGCAGACGACATAAATTACACACACATCAGTGACGACGGAAAAATCTTGCCGATGGGCAAAAACGATCCTGGAGGCTGAAGTGTGCCGCGAAACGCCGTCAGTGCGAGCTCGAGAAAAAAACAAAAACATCAACAATTGTTCCATGCTTGGGTCACTTGATGCTGGTGTCGCCATCTCGTTGAACTTCATAAAAATAAATCTGCACTGTCAAGTTTATTTCCGCAAATACGCAAATACTCCAATATGTACTCTTCTCGCCATGGTCCTAAAAACAAGGTTGGAGAAATCTCTTGGGTGTACTGCCATATGTCTTTTACCAGTTTCTTTTTCTAAGTATAGTTAATTTTAAAATTGCATCAAAAATGCACTCAAATCAGTCTAAACGGTAATATTTCTGGATTTTATTAAAATATGCAGCGCTTTCAATGGAAAATCTAAGGACGGTACGACTTTAATAGCGTCTGTATTATGAACCTTCAAAAGGATAACTGCCTTATGCATTCCTGAAACACAGGTTTGTGTAGCAAGTATGTCAATTAATTGACGAGCGGGTGAATCCCCTTACTTGATATCTTGAACTTCATATCGTGTGCGGTTACCCACTTAGAATCTAACCAGCACCTAACACGCGGCAGGTAACACGTAATTTGAGTTTATTTAATTTTCACCTTCACAAGCTCACGACCTAACTACTTTTAGAAAGCTGGTGCGAATAAAAACAATATTCGCCATTTTTTTGTGCAAGCAATGCGCAAATCCATTATTATTCTTAACGAACTGTGCAAGAGAGTGACGTTTTGTTTTCCTTTTTTTGTTTGTGCTTCTATTTGTTTTGTGGCTACGGAGCATCAGATGGGCGACCGCGAAAGGCATGCATAATGTACTGCCGCACATCAACTTTCTCGGCAGAAGGTACGCCTCCTGTGAGTGGATTATCTCGCTGGAAAACTCAAGAAGCGAAAAGGCGCCAGAAGGAAATAGAGGAGACGAGCCTCTTTGTACTAACTTGGAGCCGAAAAATAAGCCACAATGGGCACAAAATAGATATTTCCGGAGCTGGATCCAGTTCATCATATCTCAGTGGAGTCAACAAAAGCTAGCGTTTTTACTTGAATTAGAGTTTTAGTAGATCGTTCCGATACCCCGATAACGATACCATCCATGCGTAAGGTATACACTGTTTCCACTTATGATGTACCGCAGAAAAGGCTACAAGCGTGAGCTCTGCTGTTGGGCACATTTCGGCGGCACAAGCTCTCGTGCATTGAGCATGCCAACGCTATGAGCTCGCGCTTCAGCCTCTCTGCAGTACAACATAAGGTGAAACGAGTATCGGGTTTCGTTATCAGAGTCATCGGAACGATCTACTAAAACTTCTATTAGAGAGTTTTAGCAGATCGTTCCGATGACCCCGATAACGATACCCGATACTCTGCCTCCGCGCTTCGCGCTTACATGTATAGTATCGTTATCGGGGTATCGGAGGTATCGGAACGATCTACTAAAACTCTCTATTATAGAGTTTCGGAATATCGTTTCGATTCCCCCGATAGCTATACGATGCCAGTGGAAAAGAGGCTGCGGAGTATAGGGTACCGTATCGGAGTTACCGGTGTGAAATATTAAAGCTCTATAATGTAGAGGCTTGATGGTGTCATTTCCACGCGCACTTGAAACCTAAAACCATCAAACCGGCAATACAAGAAAGGATGAATTTCTGCTGGAGATACCATTAAATCCCCGTTGCGAATGATTTCGTGTCAAAACCTTTCGCTTGTCCTCTCGTTCTTAACTTTTGGCCTTAGTAGAACAGATTTTTCCTCACATTTGTACTTACATCATTGTAGTAGAGCACTAAGTACTTGAGAGTGGGCAGGTTCTATTATTTTTTCACTCAGGAAAGCGATGTTTTTGGGAAGTTCTGTGTGGAAAAAACTGATATCAAGCTGCTCGACGAAAGTAATCTTAGTATTCATCATCTCAAAGAAATATCTCGCTTCCTTTCAGAATCTTCCCCTTGAACTGTCAGCTCTGACCGTTACACCAAGGATAGAAGTGCCCTCTTCGAACGAGCTCAAGGTGAGAATGTTGAAGGAGCAACCTGTTCAACAACAGAAAAAAAGAAATGTAAATACTTTAAGGGTTGCCAAGTTGGAAAACACTTTTTAAGCTGGGGAACTTCTTGAAGGCGTGCAGTCCCACTTATCTCCGAGGTATGATTCTGTGTTTTGGGGGATTTCTCTTCTTTTATTTTTCGGACATTTTTTTCATAATTTATTTTTTCCGTAGTTTAGGAGTTTCGGGGAATAACATGAATGCGACTAAACTGCGGTTTTATTTAATTCTTGTAACTTACTAGAACGACGCAAATCGCAAAAAGAATTTTTCTCTGTCTATTTTGAGTGTTGGACACAAATTTAGCGTTTATGGAGCTCAAGTTTGTGGTATTCTTTGTGGTGATCTCGATCTATATTAATCGCCTCCCGGTAGGTCTGTGCTTCGCTCGCCTCTCAGGGAGCGATACAACGCAAAGTGAAGGCAACGAATCGGTTTACTGTAATTCCTGGTTGCCCGTCCTCGAAAGCCGGGACTCCAGGCCAGCCGGTCCTGGTTGTTACCCCTCGTTCAGAGCTCACAGTCGGAATCCGTGTTCAGGCCTGCCGATCGTCCTTCATACGCCAGCGCTGCGTCGGCTAGCTGTTCCGGGCTATCACAACCTGAGTCTCGCTGCGGAACCACTCTAAGATCGTCATGGCCTAGGCCGGTACGGCCAGGGCTCACCGTTTCCTACGGTCCTGGTCAGTACATCGCTGGTGGACCACGCCAGGGATCGCCATGGGCCAGACCAGCCAGAACGGCTCCAGGCCGTTCGTCAGGCCGAACAAGTGTCAGCCACCCTGAGCACTTGGGAAACGCATGAGCTCGTGTTTCCTCCCGGTGGACTCCCTGGGTGACGCCGTCCCTGGCCGTTTTTCAAAGAAGCTATTCTGCGCGGAACAAAGTGTTAAAACAATACACAGCGAATAAATTCTTTGCTAAAGATTGTGGCAGTGGCCATAGCATCCACTGCAAAATTGCTTGTCAGACGGGTTCATATAGCGTGCGGCTAACTCGGGGAGTTCTGTATTCCCGAGCTCGCTCCTGGGTCGCCAGGAACAGAGTATTTCCTGTGTCCTCCCGCAGCCTCATCTTAATCATCTTCCACATCGCGACGGTAGCATCCCTTCAAGTCAGCGATGGGAACCGAGCCAGTCTCCTCGTTTGTATATCGCCGAGTAATCCTAGAAGTAGGACACGACGCTCGCGCTTTTACCTCGTTCGGGCCCTCTTACATCGGAGTAAGCGATGCGGCAAAACCACTATCTGCATTGCTCGGAGCGTGAGTTTCCTTCAGGACAGGTAACAATGGTGTAAACGTAGTTCATCTGTTGCGCAAGCGAAGGGATCCAAAGCCTGCGGCGGTATGGCCATATACCCTACACGCGTTCCGCAACGGCCACGTGTACTCGTCCCGTCCCTTCCACGTGCATACAAGCTCTAGGGACTCATCGGCCCTCGGAGGGGCGGCAGCTCAGCGAGCAAGCCCGCTTGAACCGTTCGCGCCTCAAGGCTAGCTGGACAGCTACAAGCCCATTTAAATGTCTACCGCCTCACCCCTGGCAACGTCGTGACCCGACATAACTTATTAAAGTCTTGCAGTCACTGCCACGACCGGCCAGAGGGAAGTCGAGAAAGCATTTTATAAATCGCCTCCTCAGCATTCTAGGAACCCCCCCCCTGATGGGTGAGTCGTTCCTCTGCCCTTCGCTGATTGTTGGGGTGATGCGAAGCACCAAGCTGTCTCGGTTCAGTAGATACCAAACGTAGGGCTCATTAACTTGCCTGCTAGGATTCCCGGTGTCAACTGCTATCCCCGCATTTTTCCGACACCCCCTAACAATCTCGTCCGCCAGCGTTCCCGGTGTCAACTGCTGTTGCAGCAATTTTTCCGACACCCGCTGACAATCTCGTCAGCCAGCGTTTCCAGTGTCAACTGCTATCCCGGCAATTTTTGCGTCACCCGCTAACAAACTGGACCGCCAGCATTCCCGGTGTCAACTGCTGTTCCGACAATTTTTCCACACCCGCTGACAGAAATCTATCTGTACCCTGGGCCTCAACAAGCCCTTACTTGCTCATCCCATCACCCAAAGCCTAAATCCTAAATCATTATAAAACAAATCCTAAATCTGCAACGACTCCTCGCTGTTTCCCCTCCAGTTAGTCGTTATCCTGCCTTCTAGCGAACATGTGGTGCCTCTCCTCTGCCTCCGAAAACGACTTACTTACATCTGACCCGCACTTCTCGTAACCCCCGGTTGCATCGTCTCCTCCCAACCTCTATTCTGGCGTGCTCGAGAAAGCGCGTTTTTTACCTTGTCTTTCGAGTCGCTTTCGGTACTCAACTCGAGAAGACACCTGCTGAGCTCTTAAATGAGAGAAGTCGCCGAAATTTCATCATACTTTGTCTCAACGGGCATCGTTAGCGTTAAAGAACCACCCGCTCAACGAATTCGTGGGACTCGCTGGGGACGAACGGAAGCAGAAGCACACCCACCGGGCTCCACATTGAGCGTCAGTTATGAGGGTCACTCAATAATACTGCCACCCAATCGGTCTCCGCCTGGTTTGCTCTCTCAAGAAGTCATACGTTAGCAAAGATGTGAAAAAAAAACTAGACTGATCCTTGCTCCTGGCGGACGACTCGGCAATTGTCCCTTGTGCTTGACCGAATTTTCCGGGACTGGCTTGGTCTTGTGTTCGGCGGAGTCGTGGGAACTTGCTCCATTGAGGCCGTTCTAGATCGCTGCTCGTCTCGCACTCCTCGCGCGCCAGACTCTAGTTCGTTTTTGGCTTCCCACAAGTTAAACAAAAAAGCCTCGTGTAAGGCATTCTCGAACCTTCAGGCAGCATAGGGTTACCCGATACCTGAAAAACGTCCCGATACTTATTCCAGAAAGAACGCAGATAAGGGATGTGATTCCCTGAAACAAAGACGCATCGCAGTAAATTCAGGGATCGCACGGCCCTTGCCACCAAAAAAGAATATTGTAGATGAAATATTTGTCCCTTGGAGCTCCTTTTTTCCCTTATAGAAAGACAGTTCCAGATCTGTATTTTCCATTTATTTCAATTTTGATCAAATGGGCTTGGGGATTACTTTTTTGGGGTCATAGACCTTTCCAATAATCGCTTTGTGGACATGGCTATATTTGTCTACTGGTCTGTGGAAGGCGTTTTGAGCATGCGCAACAGCTCTCTTCTACGGAATATAAGACGCAGCGCATGCGCGCATGGCCTAGAAACTCTGCATGTTTTCGCCTGGGTGGTAAGCGCTGGAAAGGTCTTTAATTTTAGCACGTCTTTTGTTTTCGAAACCAACCGTCTCTTGGCTCTCAAATGACTTCTGGTCCCTCCGTTAGTAAGGACTTCCGAGCCTGTAGATATCGAAATTCCTGGGACAAGGAAGCTTACGGAAATTACAAAGTGGGGGACTTAGCGAGGTCCTTCTGCTGTGCTATTCAATTTATAAGAAAGTTTTTGTTGTACTATAGGAGGATTACAAAATCTCCAACAGATATTTCGCTAACTGGTCCTTTAGCTAACCACCTGCAGAACTGGTGATAAAATATTTCATGAACGTTTCAACAATCCGTGCTCTGGTGCGGGTTGTTTGTCATTTCCTATGACCGGAAGCTCGCTGGGACGTAAAATGTAACAGCGTCTCCTTCCCACGCTTAGACCGAAAAACACAGAACCATAGATATGACGAATACTTTCCTAAAGAAACAATCGTGGCACGTTTGATCCTCGCAAGATCAAGTTTGAATGGTTGAGCAAGGTGTGCTCTTTAAACATTAACATATCTAGGGTTTAGAACCTGTCATAATGGCAAATAAATACTAATATCTTTCGTTATTGAAGGCCTTCCTGACTTACTCGCATGCTCAGGACCCAGAATGCTGCAAAAAAATAACTGACTGAGGTCAGAACCAAAGGCACATTGAAAATATGTATTTTCGTTCAAGTAAGGTACATAATTACCAATGTGGTGCACTTCAGAAAATAATTCTTTAAATAGAGGATCCCATATACGAGCTTTCAATATATTTATACTTCCCATTGCAAAAAGAATAGGAGGCGACCTCCTCTCCAGCGTTTGCTTTGCTGAAGCGGAAAGTAGCAAAGTGAGTTTCCCTGAACTTTTAAACTGTCACCATCCTTTTCTTTTGTTATTGAGGTAATGATCTGTTGTTGTTTTTTTGACGCATTTGCGGCTGTATAAAAAATATTCAATTGTTTTATTTAAAAGTGCGCAACAAGACAATTCGGTCTTTCCACTATTTATTGTAGCTTGGCTGAACAATAGGATTATGCGTTAGAAAGTTTTTACGTGAAACAAAATTGATACATTATGAGTTGGAAAAGCCGTGTTTTGAACTTTTAATGTCTGTATAGAGTAACGTGTCATGTCCGAAATAATGACGCCACGATAACAACATTTTGAATCCAGCGTAAGATACACCCCTGCCACTCTTTTTCCAAACGTCTTTCTTGCACTAACCGGGCTACGCATGTAGAGTAGGAACTGTGAGGCAAGTCCTGTCTCAGGCCTTGTTTAGATAGTTGCGTCGGTTTAGTTCAAAGCGACCTAAAAGACAGCCGTGGCGAAGTCACCGCGACAACTTTTCGACACACATAATGTGTCAAGCAGTGCAGGAGATGGCCTCATGAAGTAATCATGAGTCACAGTCGTCGCGGTGTCCCGGTCGTTGCTGCCGTTTTGGTATCCATGAACGCAGCCAACGCAAATATGTGTAGGTCTAAAAGGACGGATAACATCATCAT